>OVBW01002041.1:2480-12966 GCA_900406355.1 Erysimum pusillum | reverse complement strand
GTTTAGTCTTAACTATTGTTACAAATTATGTGACCAAATATCGTCACTAATTAATCTTGAATAAAATACTATATATATGTAAATATAAGTTATGAAGCTAGATAATGATACTTGTTCAAAACCTATTATAATATAAAACATTTTATTATGAAGATGGCGGAGAATATCATTGTGGCGATGAATTTGTTAAAGAGGAAAATGTTCATGATTTAAATTAAAAAAAAATTTTGTTTGATAAATGAAATCTATAGGGTATGCTAGATATATGTTGTCGTAAGATCTCACGGTGCTTATTTTATTGCAAAAATACATTAATTTTATTTTTCTTCAACAATACAGTATTTATGCCAAATAAAATCAAGGCAATATTAAAGCATATGGGATCATCTTTCTGCATGGTAACGATAATACTTATCAACGCGATGTTCCCTACCCACAAAAAAAAAAAGAAAAAGGAAACAAATTATTGAGTTAATGAAGTTTATGGAAAAAATAAATAAAAAATACTTATTGAATTACTGTATACTCATACCATAAAATAAGCAGGCATCAAAATCTTCAACATTGTTGTTCTAACTTCTTCTATTGTTTTGAAGTGCCTTAGCATACGTTCTGATTCTTTTTCTTCTTGTTCTAGAACTAGATGCTCTTTAGAAGGTTTGTTTAATTCAAATTTGTGACGATTTTATTATGATTTTTTTAGAATTTTTCACACATTGGTCACAATAGAAAATTTGTGAGGAAATCTATGTGTATTTTGACTAAAATAATTGTCACAATAAACTCATTTTCTTGTTGGTACCATATGAGGATTTATTCTTGTAGCCTAACTTCACCATTGTTCTAGTTTGATTTTCTTTTTGTATTTTTCCTTATCCTTTTAGGATTTTCATTTTTCTAACTTGATTTTATCTTTGTATGAAACTAATGATAGTTATGATATGTTACTTTTGACTTGTGTTTGAGTGTTTTCTATAGCTTGGCATTGGAATTCATGTGTTAAAAACACAAGCAATAAAATCAACTCTACACAAAATCAACTTTAAACTTTAATTAAAATTCAGCATGTAGAGACATTATAAATAAAATTCAGCATGTAGAGACATTATAAATAAAATTCAATAACATCAATACACATTTATGAATTCAAGCACAACCTTAAAAGCAGCAGTTTTCCTGTTCTTCACCCAATTATTCCAAGCTGTCACTGATTGTATGTTGCTTGGTTTTAGACTGAGTAATTCAGCTTTATCATTTGTAGAACGTACAAGAGTAGTGAGTTTCGATTTAGAAGTCCTCCATATATTACACATCTGCCTAAAAACAGCATCCTTTTGCCAATCTTCTTTCAAATTAAATCTCCCCTACAGTTATTTTCAATGTTGAATAAAAGAATACATCTAAGATAGAAAGTGAAATAGCTATGCTCAAAATGTACCTGAATTTCTTCCCATAGCATGTCTCTGATATCATTAGGAACGTGCCTCCAATCATGAATTAAGAAAGGTACAATCTCTCTCACAAGAACACCAAGGAATGATGATAGTGTCGATGAGCCGTCCCCTGCATGCTCACCAATAGCTGTGAATTCAACATCTAACAAGTCTTTAAGATGCTTTGCAAGTTTGCGCATTCTAGTTGGTCCTCTTGTTCTCCTTTTCTTAATCTGAGACTGTTGAGGATTAACATCCTCATTAGAAGGCTGCACTTGGTCTTCTTCAGACGGATGTGAGAGATGCTCTTCTGTAGCCGTATCCAATTTTGCATCAGGGACTTCTTCATCCTCACACAAGTCACTACCAAGCACATCAGTAACATTAACTAGATCCTTCTGACCAGTCTTCTTCTGCCCTTTGTTCCTATGTGTCTTTAATCCCACATCACCACTCAGCTCAATGACCTGTTGGCGCTTACTGCGGCGAGTGTTGTCATTGAGCATTTTTGGAGGCATATTTTCAGAATCTAACAAAACAAAACTACCAACACATAGTTAGCACATATAATAGCATCAAAAACACCCAGAAACACCAAGTTTCTTTCTCCTATTGTTCTGTTTCTCTCCGTTCTATTAATTAAGTTCAGTTTGTGAATATGTCAAAAGTTCTTAAAGTAAATGAAAAGAGCTATTTGATACACCCTTAAACACCAATTTTCCTAACCAACTTTCCTAGATCAATCAATCCATAACTAATACTCCATCACAGTCATTCCTAATATAGAACTCCTCATCATCAAAAGACTGATTATCTGCATCATCAACTTCCTGTAATGACATTGATGCAGAAACAAACTCCTCTTCTGTCTCTAGCTCATGATATCCTCTTGGTGGTGCCTTCATTACAACATACCAAGGGGATGCCTCATCTTCTCTAGAATAGAAGACATGTTTTGCCAGAGTAGCCAAAATGTAAGGATCTTGTGCAAAAGCAGTCTGGTTTAAATGGAGATTCACAAGAGTGAATCCATCTTCTTCTTTCACTCCATTGCCCTTGTTTGCCCAATGACACTTGAATATAGGGACTTGGAACATATGATAGTCCAACACTATGATCTCCTTTATAACTCCATAGTAGGCAACTATATCAGCAAGCTGTCTATTATCCTTGGCACTCGATCTGCACATGGTGAAAGCTTCATATGTGACTCCACTGTTTTGTGTTTTCCTCTTCATGTCATCTGTATGAAATCTGTGTCCATTAATGACGAATCCCTTATATGACTGTGCAACATGTCTAGGTCCAAATGCCAACCATCTCAGCTTAGTTGAATGCTCCTTGGAGTTAGAAGGGATCTAATGTGTCAGATAGATAAAGCACAATTACTATTATTACTGAGATAGACCATATATTATAAAGCAGATAAGTATAAACAATACTAACCTTTTCTTTTACCCAATGTGAGAACTTCTCTGCATGCATTTTCCATAAAACAGTTTCACTTCTCATACATCTTCCATCTGTTGCTTGCAGTTCTTCTAAATGCATTCTGTTGACATAGATCACACTAAGCTGTTCATAAGAACATATCTATGTGCTATTTCTCATTCTTTGTCAGTAAGTCTAACTTCAGTAGCTTTCTGCAGTGGCCGGCCTTCAAGGAGTAGTGTATTAGACTCAACATCTTCATTGCGATTTACTTGGTCTTGAACAGGTACAGAATTTTGCAAAAACTCCAAGCAAAATGCTATACATTCTCCAGCCAAATATCCCTCTGCCATGCATGCTTCTGGCCTAGCAAAGTTTTTCACATAGGACTTTAGTGTTTTCATGTACCTACAGTTAAAGTATATTAGTGAAATGTTCATATAAGAGACATGTTATAAAGAAATAGCAATATTTATAATAATACCTTTCAAATGGATACATCCATCTAAAGTGCACTGGTCCACCCAAACGAGCTTCTCTTGCCAAATGTATTGGTAGATGAAACATGATATCAAAAAGAGATGGAGGAAAGAACCTCTCCAGTTGACACAGTGTCTCTACTAATTCAGAATTCAATGCTATGAGCTTCTCAGGGTCAAGAACACGCTGACACAATCTATTAAAGTAGTTGCATAGCCTTGTTACAGCAATCCTTGGACTTCTTGGTAGCAACCCTCTTAATGCGACAGGTAACAGGTTTTGAAGCAGATCATGATGATCATGAGACTTTAATCCAGCAATGATAGGTGGATCAACTGATACACAATTAGCAATATTTGCACAGTATCCATCAGGTCCTCTAAATTTAGATAATCTATTGCAGAATCTCTTTTTCTCTTCTTTAGACAACCAGCATGCAGCAGGAGGTAAGTAGGTTCTCTTCCCCTTTGACTGTGCATGTAAGTTACTACGGATCCCCATATCTTCCAGATCTTTGCGTGCTTTCAAGCCATATTTTGATTTAGAAGTTTGCATCAAAATTGACAATAATGCATCAAATACATTCTTCTCCACATGCATTACATCAATATTATGACGCACAGGCATATCCTGACACAAACAAGTAATAATGAATTAGATACAAAGAAAGATATTAAAAGGTAATCACTTATTAAAATAATGCAAAAAGTTAACTAACCTTCCAATACGGTAATTCAAAAAGAATAGACATTTTCTTCTTCATTTCCATCTTCTGAAAGCACATCATCTTCAGCCAAATCTGATCTTTTTCTTTTACTCTTCTTCTCCGCAGATCTCCCAAAATCGTTTCTAAAATCCTTTAGAATCTCATATATTCCAGAACCTGTCTCTATTCTATTTGCAGTCCCTTCCTCTATAGTGTTGTCAAACCAACTTTTCTTATGCCTGTAAGGATGACCAGGTCTGAGTCGCTTCCTATTGCTTAAGTATACATGCTTTCGACTGAATTTCAACCATCTAAACGGTGTATCCTTCCCACATACATTACAGACTTGTTTTCCTTTGACTTTACATCCAGCCAAAGTCCCTAAGGTTGGATAGTCACTAATACTCCATAACAGCATAGCTCTAAGAGTGAATTTTTCCTTTAAAAATAAATCATAAACTTCAATACCTTCACTCCACAAATCCTTTAAGTCATTTATTAATGGTGCAAGGTAAACATCAATGTTATTGCTTGGTGCAGTAGGTCCAGGGATCAATAATGTTAACATGATATTATCTGCCTTCATGCACAGTGTTGGAGCCATATTGTAGTTAACAAGCAAAACAGGCCAGCAACTGTACTTTGTGTTCTGAATCGAGAATGGGTTCATCCCATCAGTTGAAAGCCCCAGTCTGAGGTTTCTTGGTTCATCAGCAAACTGTGGCCATTTGCTATTAACTTGAGCCCAAGCTAATGAGTCCACCGGATGTCTCATTGTACCATCTTCACTCTTATTGCTGAAATGTCACCGTAAAGCTTCAGCAGTTTTGCTTTGATCTGAACATCTTTCTGAACCTGTCCTTGATCGGAAAATATCTAAGTACTTTAGCAGGAATTCCCTTTTTCTCCTAACCAGTTTGTTTATCCCTTTCCCACCTTGAAGCACTGCATCTTGGACAGCTTTCCAGTACCTCATACTCTTTCCGGAAAAGGATACAATCATTTTTGCAGGCATGGATGACATCATATCCAAAGCCAAACATCTTCATGTTGGAAGCACATTATCTCCAGGGAGAATATCATGAACCAGACTCAAAAGCTGATCAAAGTAATTCTCTGACATCCCACTCTTCACTTTAATGTGGTATAGCCTCATAATTGCAGACACTTTTGTGTAGTTCTGACATCTAGAGTATAGTGGAGTTTCAGCTTCTTTTAGCTTCTTTCTAAAATCACTGTCTTCTGTGCTTTCTGCATCATCAGTGTCTGATACATTCTGATTTTGGAAATCAGAATGTTTATCACCATCATAGAAAACAGTTCTAAGCAGCTCATATGCCTCAAATTCACCAGATTCACTAGTACGACCATCAGCTTTCTCATCAGAACTCTTTACATCCCCATGTTTACTCCAACAACCATTTCTTGTATTTCTGATCCATTCCCTTCATAACTACATATGATCTATAACTATTTCTATCGGTTGATGACACAAATTACGGCAATGAACACAGGGACAAAACATTTCAGCAGGATCACCCAATAGTTTTGCTGCTGCATTAACAAAAGCAGTTGCTCCTTCCAAATACTCTATGCTATTTCGTGGCAGCCAAACCCAAGACTTATCCATTTTATAACAACACAAAGCTCCAACCCCATATATGATAATAATTACATATATTAGACAACTATAAACTGATAAAAGACATATAATCACAAAAATCAGCTCAAATAAAGCACTGATAGTCTCATTTCAGAAAACAAGAAAGACCAATAACACCTTCTATGCCAGACTAATTCAGTTACAGACAAACAAGTTTCTCTTCAACCAAACCAAAACTCGAGTTGAAACACCACATGTTACCAGTTACTTAAGAACTTCAATGCAACATGTTACATACAAACAAGTTTACAGACACACAAACAAGTTTAAAAACCAATAAGAACTTCAATGCAATAGGTTACAGAGAAACAACTATCTTTTAAACCTAAACAAAAATCGAGTTAAGACACACAGGTTACATTCGAGTTCTAGCATTGAAACACAAATTCGAGTTGAGATAAGATAAAACATACCTGTATACAATTGAATTCGAGACTCGGGAAACTGGAGCTTGAATCACCGACGAGATTGCGACTTCTCTGATTGCAACTCGTTGAACCGGAAACAAAGAAAATTCAATCAAAATCGATTTTCGACATTGTATGTTAAGTAATTGGTGATGGAGGAGGAAGACATTGTTTAGTCGGTTAGCAGAATCAAAATCAAGATGAAAATAAAACTTTCAGAAATCAAAAACCCCAAAATCGATATCAAAATATGGAACTTAGACTATGAAGAAAATATCAAAATCCGGAACTGAGACGAAATTAAAACAATCGGAAACCCAAACTGAGACTAGAATTTTCAGAAATCAAAGTCGTCCCAAAATCAATTTAAGAAACTCAACTAACCTTGAGTACAGCGACTTCCTGAGGACCACAGACGAAGCGAGAAGACGAGATTAAACAAAAGAATCAGAAATTTAAAGATTTAGAGTTCAGAGATTTCTATAATTGAAAGAAATTTAGAGCTTATGGTTTATGTGAGAGAAAACGAGCTGAGAGCAAGAAGAACAAAATTAAGAGCTTTCTAGATTTCCCACACTTAGTTAATTTTTTTAAGGCGGGATGTGAAATAGATTTTCCCGGTCCATAGTTTATACGGCGTTTCTAAATCTCATGTGCTATATTAAGTCATTAGTTTTAAGTTTATCTTTACAAAAAAATTGACTCCCGTGTTAATATACTTTAATATCGTTTGAAAATTTAGTAAACGCTATATAAAACTAGCTAGACAGTTAATTATAGCATAACATGATTAATTGCTATCTTATAATGCTATTAATGGTTCATTTTCTTGTAGTATATCTCTGACCATATTACTGTAACTATTTACATCTTTTAACACGACACTGACATAGAGCAACTAGGCTAAAGACCAATCACTTCAATCTACAGTTTTAAATTTGATATACGAATTTTTGGTTGCGAGAAGATTTAGTGAATTTAGGAAAAGAGTGTATATGATATGATATGTAATAATTACTTGAACGACCAAGCTTTTATTCGTATTTCAAAAGATTTTTTTTTTGTTTTTACTTTTTCTGACTCTCGTCTATATACGGACTTTACTTTTTTTGGTCGTGGAAAACATCAAAGAAGTGTACAAATACTATTTAGCATATTCAAAAGCATTTTCACTATTAGCCAAAAAAAAAAAAACAAAGAAAAAAAAACATTTTGGGAAAATTAACCAAATCGAAACCAAACTAGATTTTTAAAATACGTGAATGGATCATAAATTATAGAACGGAAAGAATTGGAACCGGAATATTTGTTTTGATATAGAGATTAGAGACTGATGATGTCGGGAAAAAAATGCATCGTAGATGGTTATTTCTTTTGGGTTGTGAGCCCAAACTCTTATCTCTTGAGAACTAGTAAGCACTGATTTTGATCGCAACTATAGCGTCAGATTTTTAGGAAACGATTTGCAAGAAACCAAGTTTAACAAGTTACTACTTTAACATATTTATATTATTAACACTATTAAATTCTGTTATTTGGTATCTCCTACTTTTGATGCTTGTCATTTTCTAGTAGATTGTGAAGATTGGATTTTTCAAGAATTTATTGATCTCACAGATAGTTAACAAAAATGATAACCTTAGGCATGTCATATATAAGTGAAGGAGGTTTTTCCTTAAAATTATAAAACCAATAAACAATATAACTGTATTCTTAATTTAAAAACACAAAACACATGCATTAGAGGTCGACGATAGGATTAATTCAGGTCTCCACGTAGATGACGCTCTCACTCTGATCCATGAACATCACGTCCAAATGTCTATTTACTTTGGGCGTACTTAACCAACTGACCGGTATATCTTTGATTTCAACTTTTCTCATATCATTTCTTTGTAGATCATAACAAAGAATGTGAAAGGGAGAAAGCAAATCATGTGGAATCAAGACAACCTGGCCATTTTGATTGCCACCAGACCGCAATCACCAGTTCGCTTGTTGACATATATACCTTCAATCATGTTCCACCCGAAGGGCTTGACTTCATTAGACTCTGACATACTGGATTGACAGAAATTTTGTATAATGTAAGGCAACATCTTCACAATAGGTGCTATGAACCTCTGCACTTCGTTGAGGTCGGACAGAGTGCAGAGGTTCATACATCTCCACTCTATACGACCTCAACGAAGTGGAGAAGTTCATAGCACCTATTGTGGAGATGTTGCCTTACATTATACAAAATTTCTGTCAATCCAATATGTCACAGTCTAATGAAGTCAAGCCCTTCGGGTGGAACAGGATTGAAGGTATTCATGTCAACAAGCGAACTGGTGATTGCGGTCCGGTGATGATGAAGCTCCTGGAGATCTATGCTACGGAGGGTGGACCTGAGCAAATGGCACAAATAATAGATCATAGATGACTTTTGTAATGTCTCTTAGAATATTTTATTTAATATTTTTAGTGTAAGATACATTGGTAAGAGACAATGGTAAATGACTAGATTATTACTCGATACATTGAGTTGTCTCTTAGTAAATAATTTATTTAATTTAATAAGTAATAACATATAAAAGATATATTTAAAATAAAACATATAACTTTCTACCAAAATAAAATAAAATATATAACATTGAAATTGAAAATCTCATATCAACTAGTACAAGCAAAGAAAATGTTTAAAGAGCAAATGTAAACTACAACACATACCTTGATGGTGTCGTAATGGTTCCACCCAACTTCAGAAGAATTAAGACGACCCAAGAGACAGTATTTGTGACCAGCTTGAAGCCTCAAGACCCTGAAGAAAGCACAAGAATGATCATCAATACCAGAAGTAGAAAGATAATAATTAAAACCAAAAGAGGAGTGAAAACGGAAACAAACTTGAGAGCATCAGGGATGACGACCATCCTCTTGATCTTGTCATATGGAGTAGGAACACCTTCAAAGACCTTCATGGCTTCATACGTGCAAGTGCAGCAGCTCCACGCTTCGTTTTGTGTGGAATCATACTTCAAAATCAAATCATACAACAACAGTCATTCATTAAGCTTAAATCATTACTTCAAAAGCATTGAGCCATTTGACATTGATATATTAAATCATCGCTTCAATTGGTGTGGAATCATACTTCAAAATCAAAACACAACAATAACAATCACTCACTAAGCTAAAATCATCACTTCAAAAGCATTGAACCATTTCATATTGATATTAAATCATAGTTTCGTTTTGTGTGGAATCATACTACAAAATCAGAACACACAATAACAATCACTCACTAAGCTTAAATCATCACTTCAAAAGCATTGAGCCATTTGACATTGATATATTAAATCATCGCTTCAATTGGTGTGGAATCATACTTCAAAATCAAAACAATAATCACTCACTCAGCTAAAATCATCACTTCAAAAGCATTGAACCATTTGACGTTGATATAAAATCATCGCTTCGTTTTGTGTGGAATCATACTTCAAAATCAAAACACAAAAACAACAATCACTCACTAAGCTAAAATCATCATTTCAAAAGCGTTAAATCATTTGACATTTGATATTACTGATCTATTGAAATTAATCACAAAACATTCACTCATAATACCTCAACAATAGAGAGACCTAAACTAAGATTAAGAACCTAATCACAATTAACAGGCGAAGAGACTATGATTCCAAAATCTAATCAAAGAGAGAGAGAGAGAATACTATATGTATGTGTGTGAGGTGTTGTAAGAAAAGTATCCAAGTTATTAACAATATAGACAATTAAAGACAAACGTTTTTTGTTTTCCCTCAAGAACAAAGAAACTAAATAAGAGTAAGAGATAGAGAGATGAGAGATCTAACCTCTAAAAGTGAAACAGAGGTTAGGAGATAAGAGGTGATTCGCAGTCGCAGAGGTGAGGACGGCTGAGAGTTCCGGCGGAGGCGTAGGATAAAGAGGAGGAAGGTGCACATGTTAGCAAGAAGAAAAAGAAGAATATGGCGAATCAAAAGTTCTGCATTTTTTGTGGGTTTGTGCAAAGCTCTATTATGCATGTTCAGTCACACTTATAGAGGAAATAAGTTAATGAGGCACTATTATGGCTGTATCTGTGACTTTCAGCTATGACTAATAATAATACTCTCTGACCAACTAGACTAAGACCATTCACTTATAGCTACAAATTTAAATTTGATATACGAATTTTTGTATTCGTGAAGATTTAAGAAAGGAGTGTATTCGTGAACTACGAAGTTTTTATTCGTCTTTCAAAAGAATCTTTTTCTTTTAACTTTTTCTGTACTCCTCTATATACAGACTTTTCTTTTTTTTGTCATGGAAAACATCAAAGAAGTGTATAGTTCTATTTGGCAAT
>OVBW01002035.1:0-12986 GCA_900406355.1 Erysimum pusillum | reverse complement strand
TAAAACGCTATGGTTTTGATAGATAGCGTTTTTCGGCCGCTGTAGATAATCGTTTTTCTTGTAGTGTAAACTTGTCAACTAAGTAACGATAGTCAACGATGTAAACAGTGACAGTACGCGTTTCCCATTTTCTTCTCCGTATAAAGCTTATCTCAAGATCCAAACTGAACATCTATTTATTCGTCAATTTTGTTGGGAGAAAACTCTTATTATGTTTCTTGTGTTTACCTCTTGAGAGTTTTTTTTCTTTTCTTTAGTGATTGAGTATCTAATTCTCTATAGGTGATCTCGAAACAGTTTCAGATCATAACCAATGGATCTATAATCATCGATCTGTGTTCTAGATGATTGTTTGATTTATGATCTGTTTGCGTTCGTAATATCATTCATGACTAGACTTTTGATCTTTGAATTAGGGTTAGAACTTAGAACGGATTATGATTTTTTTTTTTTATAAGGTATTATGATTTTTTTTTCCGATTATGATTATTTGTTCCTCTTCCTTTTTTTTATACATTCGGTTTTGCTATTTGTGAGTTGCAACAATCCACTATGATTGTACTGATGTTTTAATTTGACTTTGACTTTCCATGTTCGGAAAGTCTTCTCTTTCAATTCCTTGTGTTAATGATTCTATTTTTGGTTTTGACTTTTAATGTTGTGAAAGCCTTGTCTCTTGCAATCTCATTGAATTCGTTGTCTTTGTGAAATATTTCGTAATAGGCTGATTTCTTATTGATCGAATACAATGAGTATTTATACAAACATATGTGTTCAAGAATGGCAGCCATAAAGGCAATATGATTGGCGGAAAATCCGGAGTTAGTCAAGTAATCAGCGAGAGGGTACAGAATCTTACCAGAGACCGTTGCCGAGGAGATTGATTCAGGTGGAGTAGATGAGAGAGCGTGAGGTGCAGAGGGTGTATGACGAGTGACGTAATCTTTGAGCAGTACTGAGGGTTTCTTTTCTCGGTGTCCCCTGCCCAATAATTCGGGAAGGCCTGGAGACGGTGGTGTATCATCGGCATTAACACTCGCGGGAACACGTGAAGTCGGAGAAGGAGACTTCGGTGCTGGCAAAACCTGTCGCTCGACAGGATCAGATGCTTGTCGTTCGACAGGTTCATGTCGTTCGACAGTGCCCGATGCTTGTCGTTCGACATGACCATCAACTAAGGAAGAATGATCTGATGATATTGGCTCTACGGGTTGAGTAGAAAGAGAAGGAGCACTAGGTGGAGGAGCTGTAATAACCGGAGAGAACCAGTCATCATCGTCGTAGGAGATTTCTAGTGGAACGGACTGTGTGGACTCTTGCATCATGGAGAAAGGAAAAACATCCTCTTGGAAGCGAACATCTCTACTCGTAAAAAATTGTTCACTTTCAAGATCATAAAGGCGCCAAGCTTTCTTTCCGAATGGGTATCCGACAAGAACACATCGACGACTTCTAGAACTGAATTTGTCTTTGTCACGAGAACGTGTATGAGCATAACAAAGACATCCAAAGGTGCGCAACATATCGTATGAAGGAGGAATGCCAAAGAGGAGCTCATATGGAGTTTTACCGTGTAGAACCGAGGATGGTGTCCGATTAATAAGATGTGTTGCTGTGAGAATACTCTCTCCCCAAAACTTGATAGGTAGGTGACTCTGAAATAAACATGCACGGGCAACATTCAAAATGTGACGATGTTTACGTTCGACACAGCCGTTTTGTTGTGGAGTATCCACGCAAGAAGTTTGATGTAGAATGCCATTCGCTTGAAAGTATGAAGTGAGACACATGAACTCTGTGCCGTTGTCACTGCGAAATGCTTTGACTGGTTTGCCGAATTGACGTTCAGCCATTGCACAAAAATTACGTATCAGATTAGGAACTTCAGCCTTCGAATTCATTAGATAGGTCCATACTGATCTAGAATAATCATCAACGAGAGTGAGAAAGTATTTAGCGCCACTTGTAGAAGGAGTTCGGTAGGGTCCCCAAACATCACAATGAACGAGAGAGAAACAATCCAAAGCTTTATTAGAACTATCATGAAACACTTCTCTTGTTTGTTTAGAACGGAAACAAATATCACAACTTTTTATCTCGCCAATATCTTTGGGAGAATGAACACATTCGGGTAAAGAAAGCAAAACACTAGTAGAAGGATGTCCTAGTCTACGGTGCCACAAGGCTGCTGGAGAAGAAGATTTTGTTGATGCTTTGTTGACACGCGCCGCTAAGACTCCGGTAAAGTAATACACCCCCTCACGCTCTTCACCTGCTCCAATCAAAGTTCTCGTAAAACGGTCCTGTAAGAAACACAAGGTGTCAGTAAAGATAGCAATGGAGCCAGTTTGTTTCAAAAGTTTGGAGACTGAGATCAATGTGCAGTCAAAATCCGGAACAAATAGCACATCAGTGAGCAAATAAGCCGAGCTCAATTGAAGTGAACCACGTTTAGTGGCCCGTGAAGCACGACCGTCCGGAAACGTGACTGAGGATGGGACAATATCAACAACATCGACTAAGAGAGAACAATCCCCAGTAATATGATGAGAGGCTCCTGTGTCAATAATCACATCATTTAGATAAGTTTTACCCGACAATTTTTCAGAAGATGTTTGTGGACGTTGGCTTTGAAGGAGAGAGATGAGCTGGGTGATTTGGTCCGTTCCTGCATCTGAGTTGGGTGCAGCTCGAGTGGTATTAACTCTCCCTCTACCACGACCTCGAGATGAGCGCCCACCGCGCTGGGAAGAAGAATTTGTGCCACGAGTATTTCCTTTCAGTTCGTTGTACCAATCAGGAAATCCGTGAAGCAGGAAACACTCTGATATGTCATGGCCTCGTCGACGATAATTTGTACAATTGAGAAGAGAACGATCGCGAAATCGCTGACCTGAGACTGCTGCAACTTGTGTAGGCGTCTCTGTGTGAACCGAGAACCCGATGGCTTCTGCTTTAGTAGTTTCTGCGGAACTGACGGCATTGAGATTTTGTTCTTCGCGAATTATACGCGAATAGACTTCATTCAAGTTGGGTAAAGGGTCTTTGTCAGTGATAGTAGAGCGTATGTTGGAGAAGCGGGGAAGATCCAGACCGAAGAGAAACTGGTGGACTTTGGTATCTTCACGATCTTTGGCAAGATCAGGAGCCGCATCGCACGTGCAGGTACGACTGGTTGAATGGTTCTGAAGTTCTTCCCACAGCTTTGAGAGGCGTCCATAGTACTCTAGCACCGGTTTCCCATCTTGTTTACATGCGGATATCGCATCTCTGAGAACTTGTGTGCGAATTCCGTTGCCGACGGAGAATCGCACACGAAGACTTTCCCACAACGTGGCAGCCTCGGAGAGAAAAGAAACAGTAGATCGGATTTTGGAATCAATTGACGTCCGTATCCAACCAACAATCATTGAGTTTGCGGCAAGCCATTGTTTCAACTCGGGATCAGCAGCCGGTTTGGGAGTTGTTCCATCGATGAAACCGAGCTTTTGTTTCGCCTGAAGAGAGTTTCGGAGCTCAGTGGACCACTCCGAGTAGTTGTCTTCCTTAAGAACGACAGATGAGATCAAGGCACCAGGGTTATCTGATGGGTGGAGATAGTACGGGTTGTTGGTAGGGTTGTTCATGGGGTTTGAGGGGGCTGCGAGTTGGATATCTTGCCCAGACATCGTAGAAGAAGAAGAATAGAAGAGATAGAAGAACAGTGGCTACCGAGTTTGAACGGCGGCGGCGGTGATAGAAAGAAGAAATTTAGGTCACAAGAGCGATGGCTCTGATACCATGAAATATTTCGTAATAGGCTGATTTCTTATTGATCGAATACAATGAGTATTTTATACAAACATATGTGTGCTTCACAAGTTACGGCTAAACCTAGAACAAACATGTGCAATTATATCTACTAAGCCCAATAACTTAGCCCAATACTTTGTGATAAACTAGTCTCTTGGATAGCTAACCATGCAGTGTGGTTTACTTACGTGTTTTGGGATGGGTTAAGATTGGGAACAGAATCATAAGGAAGAGGATACATGTGCGTGTGCTGAGGAGTTCAAACTCAGGAAGAAGCAAAACGATGAGCAGGCTGCAGCCAAAGCCAGACGTGAGACAATCCGCACCAAAAGACGGTCTAAAGTCTAAACAGTAGGTGACCCATACAACTTTTTTATCCGGGTCAATATAATTAAAAATAATTACTAAAAATTATATAAAAAATAAAATAATTCTCCCTCAGTTCTTGAAAGATGAATGTTTTATATTTTTTTTGTTTGTTTCACAAAAGACAAATTTTATAGGTTTAAAATACACTTTTTGTTAATTAATGTTAAAAATTTGCAAAGTTCAAGAAATATTTATTACAAATATTTAAAATTTTTAAATTTTTTTATTATTAATATATATGGAAAAGTGTTTATTTTTAAAAAAGTAATATCATCAATGATTACATATTAATTATTTTTAATTTGCGTGAAAAGGTATAAAACTTCTATTTTTAAGAAACAGAGGGTGTAGCCTTTAAAAAAACTATGTAATAAATATAATATGTAAGGGTCAAACAAACAAAAACTCTATGAAAACATATACAGAAAAAAATTAGAAAATTTTAAAGGATGTAACACAAATTTGGAATTTTAAGAGATTGGCTATTAATTAAGTTTTCATTTTCCCAGTCTTTACTCAGAATTTTTTGCCCTTGCTTTGTTTTTTTAATGCTGTTTTTGTATCAAACTAGACTTATTTCTATATGGTATGAAGGTGCATTTTCAGATTTTATCATGAGAGATGGTTTATCAGAATTATTGCATTCGTTTGTTTGTAAAATCATTTCTTTATTCTCCAAAAAAAAACTAATATCCTTGGGTAAAATTGAAACTTAAATCATAAGTAAGGGACTGTACGAAGTATTATCTCTCAGAATGTCTTATCTCTTAGAACTCACAGACACACACTGATACAAACTCTGAAGATTCACTAATCTTAATCCGGAGATAACATTTAGGTAAGTTTCCATTAAAGTTTCATTAAACTACATCAAGCAACTAAAGCGAATTTGATTTATTTCCATTAGTATTTTTTCTTGGTAACATATTTCCACTAGTATTTGAAGGCACGAAAAAGAAAGAGACCAAATCGAAACAAAAGCTCGCTCATACACACCTATCAGCCCAACGGCTTGAAATAGCCACAACATAGCCAGCCTGACTAGCAAGAATAACCATTGCTGGTGAGGCACACTTGTGAACAGTTTCAGTTAGTAATCCGAGCACTCAACCTATCAGCTCAACCGCCGAACTAAACCAGGACCATGGCAGAGCAATACAACATTCAATATTTTTCACATTCTCTATGGGACGTAAACAAATTGAGTAAACAATTATATCACTTTTTCCAACCGATGTTTAATTTTTAGTTAGAAGCGATTGTTCTTTGTCCCAAAAAAAATAAAAAAAAATTAGAAGCGATTGTTATTGATAAAAAATTTATATCATAATCTTTTTTTTTTGGGCTGAATATATCATAATCTAATTGATGCAAATTCATATATTTGTATTAATATTGTGAAAGTGATACAAATAGTTATAAATTTGCATTAATTATAATGAAATTATGTCATACAAATCAATAGTGGCATCGAATATGGTCATTGAAGACAAACTATAATTTTTGTTTCTATTATAAATACGTAATTTAAAATTTTAACAGAAACTATAATTGATATAATTGACTTTTTTTTGTAATGATTCTTCCTACTTCCTACTATCCCTGTCAATTATGGCTGGTAAGGGACTTGTGACCAATATCAACAAGTAAGTTGAATCCTAAGAGCAATGCAGCTAGCACCACAACTGCAGGGCCAAATAACCATCTGGTCAAAACTTGAGTGTAATATGTTTTCACATAATCTTCTTTTCTTGGTTCATCAAATAGATTTGTTGTGATTAAAACTTTTCCAACCTCCTCAACAACATTTTTGATGAATTAATTGGCCTCGGATCTGTGAAAGTAGAGAGAAAAACCATGAGATCCTTCGACGTTGAAATATATCTCTGCCATTAGATTAAAATAAAACATTAAGCGTATGTACATTACGTTGGACCAATAAAAAAGGACCAAATGAAGCTCCACCACAAAGAAGACAAAGGCAAATGTAGAATAGGGAAAAAAATCAAACCAAACCAATTCAAACCGAACCGAACTGAATTTGTTAATATGAATCCAAACTAAATTTTATTATAAATCCGAATGCTATAGAAATTTTGTAATGAATTAATCGAGTTTTTTTTAAAACTAAACCGAATGTGAATTTTGTGCAACCAAACCAAATAAAATTCATTCTAAATTAATATAGAAAAGAATTGAATTATATTAAACTCTAGATGTTAATGATAATTAATTAATTAATGTTATTTATGATCTTTTAATATTCAAAACAAACCAAATTAACCCAAACCAAAAGTTTTAAAATCCTAGTTGGTCTTATCACGGAATCAACCAATTATCAAATATCACAAACCGAAAATAAAAGGGAAATTTGGTTTTTTAGTCCACATTGAAACACAATTTGTCCCATTACACCTTTCTTAGATTTAGACTAATTTGCCCTTCTTCAAAAAAACGAAATTCAAAATAAATTTTTTAAAAATCTGAAAAATTATGAAAATCATAGTTTAGGAAACAAACAGTCATATACATATTTTTCAGTTTTTGTTTTTTTGTTAAAAATCATTGTTAAATAAATATTTTAAAAACTTGTTCTACCTATGTAGAATGCATATTCTTCTTATACCTTAACGCATAATATGCATTCTGATGAAAGTTCTTCAATATATAAAACGAAGAATGAATCTTCTAACTGCAAAACTAAATTATACATGAGGTTACATAACGTTTTCTAACTTGATCTCTATATTATAGCCAGCGTATAATATGTGTTATCACTATATCTCTATCATACACCTTCCGTATAATACGTACGCTTTTCTTTCTAACTGTTGCTCTATCTTATGCCAAACGTAAAATACTCTTTCTAACTTTTTCTGTGTGATACACCTAGAGTAGAATCAAGTGGATTAGAGCCAAGAATCAACAAAATCCAAGAAGAAACGAGAGAGATATGAAGCTTTCAATGTTTTGTTTCAATGGAGAAAGAAGAACAATGAAGAGAGAACGAACTCGTGGACTCAAAACTCGTGTTAATCTTTTTTTTTTTTTTAATAAAGTTAGTTTTAATGAAACCAAAATAATAAGATTTATTAAATATATATTTTTTTAAAAGAATGGTTTATAAAAGAGAGGGTAGATTAGGATCATCATTAGGGACAAAAGATTAATCTCCCAATTGAATCTAGAAAAAGATTAAAGGGACAAAGTGTTGTTTAATGTGGGTCAATTTGCCAAATTTCTCAAAATAAAATGGTCAACCACGCCACGCGGATCCATTTCGGCCATTTTCTTATTGGGCCATAGTATATGTTCAGGCCTCTTTAATTTATGGGTTTAATAGAGTGATTGTTGAGAGTTTCTACTAGGCCTGGGCATAAAATCCGAATCGAGTAATCATAAAATCCAAACGAATAATGAATTCTTTTACCCGAATTATCCAAAACAACCCAATCCAAACCAAAAAAACGAACAATTAATAAAACTAGATATCTAAAAATATCTAAAAATATTACTTGAATAACCGAAGATATTAATAAAAACTCGGAATCTCCTAGAATCATTGGTTCAATACACCCCCCTAAAAAAATACCAGATCACAAAAAAATATCTGAAATAATCTAGATATCTGAAAGTTTTAAATTATATTTGTTAAAACTATATAATTTTGTAACAAATATTTAGTTCTTTTTTTCAAAAATACGATCCGAATCTAACACCTCTTCTAACCGAAATCGAACTGAACCGAATAGTTATAAACCCCGAACGGATAATAAATTCTTCTATTCGAATAATCCGAATCCAATAAAAAATCTGAACTAAAATCTGGATGACCATGCCTAGTTTCTACGCTTCTCAAGCGGAAATGAATAAGAAAAGAGTTTAAAATATACCTATTGTTGTCCAAAATGAAGCCAATCTTGTTGGAAACAGCCTTTAAAGCCATTTGCCATTTCTCCATCTCGTCACGAGTAGATTCCTTCGTCTGTCTCCAAAACTTAGAGCCGAACGTAACTCTCCCTTTTGTCTCCTCACATCTTCTGGTTTCACTTTATAGAAGATCGGGATGACAAACATTTCTCCTTTTTCCGCTTGCTCCATGATTGCATTCAACTCTTCCAAACACCATTTTGATTCTGCATACCTATTCACAGTGTATAAAATAAAGAAATATTATACTCCTTTTGTTTCAAATTCTACATTGTTTTAGAGGTTTTTTTTTTTGTTTCAAAATATAATTTTTTTACAAAAACAAGACAAAAAAATACATTAAAACGTAAAAAGAAATTCAAACGTGTGACTCTTCATATTTTTCTTTATAATTTTTTTATTTTCTGAAAAGACCATTTTTCTTTATTTTCTCCTTTCTTTAATTAAATATAATGGTTAGACAAAATGATGATTTTTAGAGAATACAAATTTCTTACTCTGTGCACTTTCATACAAAACAACTTATAATTTGAAACAGAGAGAATATTTCACAATGATATATTTTGAATTTGATATTCAACTAATAAACTAAGCTATGCATTAATTTGTATGCAAATGCTATTTATAGAATGGTTGATTAGTTACAACTTTAGATTTAACTAGGTCTACCCTTAGCCTATTGGAGAATTACCTTGTGGATAAGATGACGAGTGCGATTGTGGCTTCTTTGATCCTTTTAAAGAGGTATTTCAGGTCTCTGCCCTTTAGTTCATGTGTATCTATAAAGAACTTGATGTTGTCTCTCTCCAAGGCTTCTGTAAGGTGACTGGCGAAGCCGAAGCGAAGATCCTTCCCCCTAAAGTTTATGAATACTCTATGGGTGTGGCGAGATCGAATGACCATCACGATCAGTTTGGTTTAAGAGAGGATTATCCTCTTTCGAAAAGAAAATCAAGTTGCAACTTGAAAGACGGGTTGTTTTTTTAATAAGAAGACAGGTTGTTGAAGAAGGAAGTGATGAAATATTGGCATCTAGGAAGCTATTTTATAGATTACTAAGTTGGTCTAGCGAACGTGAGAAATTGGAATCTACTACGAAAGCTACAATCTGTTGTCGTTAATTCTATCTGTTGTTGTTGGTCAACTGTTTAGGTCTCTTTTCTCGTTCATTTCTTGAGAAATTAAACCAAGAATATTGAATGTGCCAAATTATAATACAAGTTTTAAAATATTGATAAGATAAATAAATAAACTAGAATGTTTTAAGCCACGATTGATCTGTCTAGGCAATATGCTATACCGAATGTTTACTAAAAATATGTAGTTTTTGGACTTTGAAAAATAGCGTTTCTAATATTTTTAAAAAAATTGTATTCATTTTACAATTTTAGACTTACTAAAAAATCCAATATTTTGTATTCATTAATTTTTGGACTAACTAACAAATAACAACACAGAAACTTTTTGTATTTATTTAAAATTTTGCACTTACTAAAATAAATAACAATACATCCCATATTTGAAAACATATTTTCTTGAATTTTGGACTTACTAAACTCCAAAGTCCAAAAAGCTACATATATACATACATATTTAAATGAATAAATATATATTTTCTTGAATTTAATTTGATGTACTTCGAAAAACATTCTAGTAATAAGTCTCATGCTGAATTTAGAAATAAAGTGGTTAGGAGAGTACGTGAAAATAAATAAGTTATGATCAACATCAGTTATTACATCATTATATGATTCCAATATGTTGCAAAAGTTATGAATATTCAAGGATTCTCAAATTCTTTTTTTTTTATAAATATAACTCATTTAAAATAATATGTAAGTGTATATATACATTTCAACTCTTTTAAAAAAATTTCTTATTATTTTCACAATATACATATTTAAAAATAAATTATTTGTTTATTAATCAATAAACCATCAATTTTATCGATTTTGTAATTTTTATTCACCATTTCTTTATCTTTTTAATGTTTACTTTTTTTAACCTAATTTTAACAAATATTTTAACATCTAAAACAAATCAGGTAGGTTTTAGATTTTTAGATTTTTTTTTAGTACGTGCTACTTGACTCGTACTTGTAAATATCCAAATTATGTTATGTATTTGTTTCATAACTACGAATACTTGATTTTTCAATTTTAAAAGGGATACGGGACAAATACCACATATATTTATATCCATCCGTACATACTGTTCTTACTTCTTACTGTCGCTGTTAGACATCCCTGACTTGATTTGATGTTCGCTTTAGTTACCGTTTCTACTGGTCGCCATCACAAATCCCTGTCAGGTTTGAAATATTACATATTACGTTCTAGAATGAACTTCTATCATAATTCATAAGATCAGGGAAAATGCTAAGAAATTATAGCAAAACTTTTCAACGAAGTAAGAATAGCCCACAATTTAAACAGTGATACGCGTTTTCCATTTTCTTCTCCGTAGAAAGCTTATCTCAAGATCCAAATTAACTGAACATCTATTTATTCGTCACTTTTGTTGGGAGAAAAATCTTATTATCTTTCTTGGCTTTTGAGGTTTTCTTTAGCTAGTGCATGATTGAGATTGAGTATCTAGTTCTCTAGGTGATATATATGATGATTGTATTAATGTTTGTGAATATTTTTTTTAGCTAGTCATAATTTTTTTTTTGAGGTTTTCTTTAGCTAGTGCATGTTTGAGGTTTTCTTTAGCTAGTGCTATGGGTTATTCTGTTTGAATTCTGTTTTGCTATTTGTGAGTTGCAATCAATCCACTATATATATGATGATTGTATTAATGTTTTGACTTTGACTTTCCATGTGTGAAAGTCTTCTCTTTCAATTCCTTGTGTTCATGATTCTATTTGTTGGCTCGTTTCTATTAATTCTAGAGAATAAATAGTCTTATTTATTCGCCTGAAACAATCTACTGTACATGTGAAATAATTAAGATTTTATAGAAAATATGTAAAAAATAAATAGTTTAAATAAATTAGTCACTAATTAGCAAAATTCACTTGTAGCTTAACTACTTTAGTTACATGTATATATTTTATGAAATTATAATTAAGAGAAAGTATTGTTTTATTTACCGTGTATTTTATCTCTGTTGATACAAATAACAAAATGAGAAAAGGTTATATTCGTGATAAAAGAAAAAAGTTAAACCATTATTTGTAAATGGTTTCCAAGGATTAATGACAATATTTCTGTCAGTACATTCTTTCGGTAAAACTTGAGATATACTCTATAATTTGATGATAGAACCAAAATCAAGAGGTATGGATAGGTAAACTATTTTTTTCTTCTTTTACAAATAGAAAGTTCGTTGATTATCTTTAGTAATACTGTACAATTATTGGTCTAATTATGTCTTATTTTATTTTTTAGTTGGTGTAATAAAGTGAAAGAACGTACCAAAAAAATATCGATTAGTATTTTGTATTTTGACAAAAATAACATCATCTTTGTAAACCTTTGACCTTTCCATTACTAGTTTAAGGGCTGCAAATATGTTTCTTTGGCTCTTTCTCTCTTTATTTCGACTCTCATGTATTATATAATGCGTTCGATCTATAATATAGTCTAACTCATTTTTATTTTAACAAAAAAAAAGACAGACAAAAGAAATTTGATCTAGACTCAACGAAAAAAGACAACTACTCACTCCCTCAATTTTTTAAAGGTTGATGTTCTAATTTATTTTCTTGTTCTTCAAAGATTGATGTTTTAGGCATTAATTAATACATTTTCCTTAAAAACAATACATAAAATAAAATGTAAAATTCTGAATGGTGGAACTTTATTGGAAAACAAATAAAACATTAAAGTAATTAGATAAAAGTAAGTATTAAATGTGCTTTCTTAATATGTGTGAAATGCCTAAAAAATCAATCTTGTATAAAAAACTGAGGAAGTATTAACTGTGCCAGGTGTCATTTTCAGTTTCAAACTACTCCTATTAGAGAAAAAAATGCACGTCCCCGTGTGGAAAGAGTGAAGTCTTTCCACTTTCAGTTAGATATTTGAAAACACGGAACCATATAAATAGAGAAGTCTTTCCACTTTCAGTTCCCCAAACACGAACGATACTTATGTTTATCCTTGGGATGAACCTTTAAATTCACCAAATATATCATAACCAATAATTTTGCCATATCAGATTACTAATACAAAAGAATTAAATAAACAAAAAATTTTAAAAAAGGAAACAAAATTAAAAATCTAATTTCGTTTTAATTATAAAATCTAAACCCTAACCACTCATTTGTCAACCCAAACCGATATCTAATTTCGTTTTAATTGTAAAATCTCTAACCACTCATTTGTCAACCCAAACCGATATCTAATTTCATTGTAATTGTAAAATCTAAACTCTAACCACTTTTTTGTGAACCCAAACCGATATCTAATTTTTAAAATTTTTTTTTTTTTTTCTAAATTCTCTTGTATTAGTAATCTGACATGGCAAAACTATTGGTTATGATATGTTTGGTGAATTTAAAGGTTCACCCCTGGGGTGAACATAAGTATCGGTCCCAAACACACACAAATTAAATCTTTCATCTCCGAGGTGCTTTCAAACAGAGTCGCCAAACAAAAATTCGAAAATTAAATTGACGGAATCGAGAGTCGGGTATGCACTATCCTAAAAACAGACCCGAATTAGCCGGAGCTCCAGCCTCAACCCGAACCTTGTCATCGGAGCAAGAGTTCTCAGTTATAGTTGTAAGAGAAGTCTTTCGACTTTCATGTACTATATAATACGTTCGATCTATAATATAATATAACTCATTTTTATTTTAACAAAAAAAAACCGACAAAATATTTAAATTAAATCTAAAGAATCATTTCTGCATTCTCCAAAAATGATACCTTGGGAAAAATTGAGAC
>OVBW01002032.1:2055-12991 GCA_900406355.1 Erysimum pusillum | reverse complement strand
CCTCAACTAGCTTCTGTGTAGCATACCAGTAAGTATTCCCCTTTAGAGACAAGCCACCGTAGTCAGACTCTATAACCCAGTCAGGACGGATATCAAGAACAACCTTCCATGAATTAGACTCAAAACTGTAGACTTCAAACTCACAAATCCGTTCCCCTGCATTATACGCGTAATACTCCAAAAATCTCAAGATTTTGTTCTCCTTCCTGTCGTCGTACCCAAGAGCGTAAATGTCCGATATGTGGTAACAATTTCTGGGTTTGATCCACCTTGTTTGCCCAAAACAAGGGTTCCAAACCACAAGCCTAAAGTTGAAGTCTCTGGTGATGCATAAGAGTAAACCATCACAGTGTAAGACTGTGAATATATGATCGACTAGATCATGATTTGCATCATCGTCTAGGCTAATAAGTTTACCTTGAAACGTAATAGATGGATCAACATTGCTGTGAAGATCGACATTCATTAGATAAACCCTAAAATTCTTCATCATGATCATCTGAAACTCCTTCGCTTGCTTCTTCTTTGCTTCAACGATTTGCTTCTTTATAAAGCTCCGATTTTTTGATAGATCGTTCCATTTTTTGCAAGTAAATCGCACTGACCTTAGCGATGTCAACGGAACCCTACTGAGCACTTCCTCTAACAAATCCAGTGAAAGATCTGACACTATCTCCATTGTTGAGTCTCCGAAAACTCTTAACTCTTTTTCCCTAATTTCTTGCGACTGTGAGTGAATATCTGAATATCATATACTCCATTTTAGGGTAGAAGTAGAAGAGGTGATTTTGTGGGCTAAGAATATAATTGTTGGCGATGAACACATAGAAGCCCACTGGGCTATTAGTGGGCTTACAAAATCACAATAATATAATTGTATTCTTCTTCAAACCCATCTTCTAATTCTAAACTTTTTTTCATCTAGTTACTAGTTTTGTTATCTCACACGTAATGTTTTTGGCTTATTCTCATGTATGATATTTCTTATAAATTTTTGAACTTAAAATACATTTCTTTTGAAATTTCAAGTTTTGATATTTCCTCTTTTGTGTGAGATATTATTTTGTATATAATGCACATAATTGATCTATTACTGTACTTTAACTAACTAGACAATCTAAAATCGCATAGATGCTGTTAGATGTTTATATACACACCTGTCCAAAAATGGAAATAACAAAATCTAAAACGTCAAATATTTAAAATGCAAACCATTATTATATACTCGGGATTTGGATGGAACTCTTGGTTATTTGGATATGGAGCTGTTTAAGAGAAGAATGTAAATGTTGGTTTGATGAATGTAGGTATGGTGGTAAAGCGGCGGAGGCGACAAACGAAGGGCTCGATGCAGCAGGACATGCGATAGGGATAGCCTGGGTTGCTTTCAAAATCAGAAAGGCTATTAACCCTAAGAGTGTACTCAAGCCTTCAACGCTTGCAAAAACCGCCATTAGATCTGCATCTTCACAAAAGAAAGCTTAGTAAGGCTTCCTGATGAAAGCAAAACAGGTCCATTGGTCCTGTTTGTTTGTATGTCTTCTTATCTTTTGATACATAAGTAAAACTGAAATGAGGTGCGGGTGGATTAGTAGTTGTTGTGAAGTGTTTGTGTTTATCTGAGTATCATGTAATGTTTTGAGTTGATACGGAATATGTTACTGTATGTGTTAAGTGGCCTTGGGGTTTCTTTGTTGAATCCAAATAAAGATTCCTGTAAATTAGTTTTTCTTGTTTTATAAGGTGCAACATAGCGATTGCATCATGCATAATACTCTTTTCAGCTAACTAGCTAAAAGAAAGCTCCCAAATATGCATTTGACTGTTTCAAAGAAATGTTTGGAATAGTATTTTTGATTCGCTATAAATTGGAAATATATGGATGAAACGAAGTAAAGAAACAAGAAAGCAGAGGCCCTGTTGAGATTCCAGAGAAACTGATAACAATGGTCAGATTTATACAATCGAAGATGGCAGGGAAAGAAAACCATAGTTAATGATAATCAGGTTAGTTGGTTGATTTGCACTGAGCTTGGAACATATGAGCACACAAGTGGGCAACAACTCTCAGCTTCGCCGAGATCCACTTCTTTGAAGTATCCTTCCTTCCCAATGACGTAAGCCATGTCGCGAGTCGCATTACCATTTTTATCAAAAACCACAACAATATTCTTCTTCTGGTCAATGAAGAAACTCCCAGCGCCTTCCATAAACCCGAAAGGAATGTTAACCGCTAAGAACAACTTGTTCCACGACACCTCTGTAGGCTCAATCTTACTCGTAATCCAAATCTCCATCCTCAATGTACGACCGTCCTGAAACAACACCGCAAGCTGCTCTTCTCCAATACTAGAGAGAGAAACAATATCATCCCCAGAAGAAGCGTTAAAAGGAAGAGGCAGACGCGGTCCAAATCTCTCTGTTGTAAAATCAAAACAGATCAAGAAATCAACATCCTCAACTAGCTTCTGTGTAGCATACCAGTAAGTATTCCCCTTTAAAGACAAGCCACAGCGGTAAAACTCTATATCCCAGTCAGGACTGACATTAAGAACAACCTTCCAGGAATTAGACTCAAAACTGTAGACTTCAAACTCACAAATCCGTTCCTCTGCACTATACGCATAATAATTATCCACAAATCTCAAGATTTTGTACTCCTTCTTCTCGTTGTACCCAAGAGCGTAATTGTCCAATATGTGGTAACAATTTCTGGGTTTGATCCACCTTATTTGCCCAAAACAAGGGTTCCAAACCACAAGCGTAAACTCGATGTCTCTGATGATGCATAAGAGCAGTAAACCATCGCAGTGTAAGACTGCAGATATATCATCGACTAGATGATGATTTGCATCATCCTTTAGGCTAATAAGTTTAGCTTGAAACGTAATAGATGGATCAACATTGCTGTGAAGATCGACACTCATTAGATAAACCCTAAAATTCTTCATCATGACCATCTGAAACTCCTTCGCTTGCTTCTTCTTTGCTTCAACGATTTGCTTCTTTATAAAGCTCTGATTTTTTGATAAATCGTTCCATTTTTTGCAAGTAAATCGCACTGATCTTAGAGATGTCAACGGAACCCTACTGAGCACTTCCTCTACCAAATCCAGTGAAAAATCTGACATTATCTCCATTGTTGAGAATCTTCGAAAACTCTTCAACTCTTTTTCCCTAATTTCTTGCGACTGTGAAGAAGTAGAAGAGGTGCTTTCGTGGGCTAAGAATACAATTGTTGGCGATGAACACATGGAAGCCCACTGGGCCATTCGTGGGCTTACAAATCACAATAATATAATTTCTTTTGAATTTTCCAGTTTTGGTATTTCCTAATTTTGCATTCGAACTTTTATGTGAGACATTACTTTGTTTATATGCACATAATTTGTGTTACTGTACTATAGAAGCTATATATAATGCACATAATTTCTCTTCTGCTTTGATTTCCATCACCGTATGCCGCCTCGTCTTTGTTTTCAATTGCATTGAGATATTGTATGCAAATTTAGTTTGTGTAATCATACTTGCAATCTGCAATGATGTGCACCTTTTTATGCTGCATATACTAATCAAAAGAATCCTTATGCAGGTGGGATGNTGTTTATATGCACATAATTTGTGTTACTGTACTATAGAAGCTATATATAATGCACATAATTTCCCTTCTGCTTTGATTTCCATCACCGTATACCGCCTCGTCTTTGTTTTCAATTGCATTGAAATATTGTATGCAAATTTAGTTTGTGTAATCATACTTGCAATCTGCAATGATGTGCACCTTTTTATGCTGCATATACTAATCAAAAGAATCCTTATGCAGGTGGGATGTTCCAATGCCTCAGGCAACATCAGCTCTATACTTTTTTTTTTTTTTTTTTTTAATGATAAGAGCAGTTCTATACTTATCTTCAAAGAAAGCTGCAACTGATCCTCGTTTTTGTGAAACTGGCTCCTGTTTTCAAATGTTCGAACTTGAAATGTGGTGACACACGAAGGTCAGTGAATATCTTCCATGTAGCCAGNGTGAAACTGGCTCCTGTTTTCAAATGTTCGAACTTGAAATGTGGTGACACACAAAGGTCAGTGAATATCTTCCATGTAGCCAGTTTTTGCTTGTTTGACGGAATGGAAACAAAGCACTCCTTTTACATTCGAACTATCTCTCTCTCTCTTGGGTCTCTCCTGATATGGTACTCATCTATTTTTGTACAGTATTCCTTTGACTGTTGAATGGTCCACTTTAGGGAACTCTGATTTCTCACGATGGCACAGTAAGTAGTAAATTATTTTCACTTTCTTCACCATCTCCACGATGGAACTCTGATTTCTTCACAACTACACAGGTTACATATATGTATATAATGCACATTAACATCATCCTTGAAGCAAAACAGGTCCATTAGTCCCATTGTTTGTTGTATGTCTTCTTGTCTTTCGATACATAAGCAAAACTGAAATGAGGTGTGGGTGGATTAGTAGTTGTTGTGAAGTGTTTGTGTTTATCTGAGAATCATGTAATGTTTTGAGTTGATATGGAATATGTTGTATGTGTAAATAAGTGGCTAACTAGCTAAAGAAAGCTCCCAAATATGCATTTGACTGTTTAAAAAAAATGTTTGGAATAGTAGTTTCGATTCGCTGTCAATTGGAAATATAAGGATGAAACAAAGTACAGAAAAAAAGAAAGTGGAGGCTTCCAGAGAAACTGATAACAATGGTCAGACTTATACAATCCAAGATGACGAAAAGTAAACCATAGTTAATGATAATCAGGTTAGCTGCTTGATTTGCACTGAGCTTGGAACATATGAGCACATAATTGGGTAACCCTGGTCTGCAGCTTCACCGATATCCACTTCTTTGAAGTATCCTTTCTTCCCAATGATGTAAGCCATGCTGCGAGTCGCACCATTATATTTATTAAAAACCACAGCAATATTCTTCTTCTGGTCAATGAAGAAACTCCCACCGCCTTCCAGAAACTTGAAAGGAATTAATTGTCTCATATTAACGGCTAAGAACAACTTGTTCCACGACACCTCTGTAGGCTCAATCTTACTTGTAATCCAAATCTCCATCCTCAATGTACGACCGTTCTGAAACAACACCGCAAGCTGCTCTTCCCCAACAGTAGAGAGAGTAACAAGATCATTCCGAGAAGGAGAAGCGTTAAAAGGCAGAGGGAGACGCGGTCCAAATCTCTCTGTTGTAAAATCAAAACAGATCAAGAAATCATCATCCTCAACTCCTACGTCAAGCTTCTGTGTAGCATACCAGTAAGTATTCCCCTTTAGAGACAAGCCACGGTAGTAAAAGTCTATATACCAGTCAGGACTGGCATCAAGAACAACCTTCCATGCATTAGACTCAAAACTGTAGACTTCAAACTCACAGATCCGTTCCTCTGCATTATACGCGTAATACTTATACACAAATCTCAAGATTTTGTTCTCCTTCCTCTCGTTGTACCCAAGAGCGTACTTGTCAAATCTGTGGTAACAATTTCTGGGTTTGATCCACCTTGTTTGCCCAAAACAAGGGTTCCAAGCCACAAGCCTAAAGTTGAGGTGGCTGGTGATGCATAAGAGTAAACCATCGCAGTGTAAGACTGCAAATATATTATTGACTTGACGATGATTTGCATCATCCTTTAGGCTAATAAGTTTAGCTTGAACCGTAATAGATGGATCAACATTGCTGTGAAGATCGACATTCATTAGATAAACCCTATAATTCGTCTTCATGATCATCAGAAACTCCTTCGCTTGCTTCTTTATAAAGCTCTTATCTTTGATTATATCGTTCCAATTTTTGCAAGTAAATCGCACTGATCGTAGAGATGTCAACGGAACCCTACTGAGCACTTCCTCTACCAAATCCAGTGTAAGATCTGACATTATCGCCATTGTTGAATCTTACAAAACCCTTCTAACTCTTTTCCCCTAATTTCTTGCGACCGTGGNTTGTTGAATCTTACAAAACCCTTCTAACTCTTTTCCCCTAATTTCTTGCGACTGTGAATAATGAATATCATATAAATATATAATTGTTGGCGGTGAACACTTAGAAGCCCACTGGGCCATTCGTGGGCTTACAAATCACAATAATATAATTTCATCTGAATTTTCCAGTTTTGATATTTCCTAATTTGCAGTCTAACTTTTGTGTGAGATATTACTGTACTTTATAGATTAACTAACTAGGCAATCTAAAATCGCATAGATGCTGTTAGATGTTTGATATCCACCTGTCCAAAAATGGAAATAACAAAATCTAAAACGTCAAATATATAAAATACAAACCATTATATATTCAAAAATCTTCAATACATCTGATTCGTATCCGGTATCTGATCCAAGGTTGAATTTGTTAGAAACTAAAGAAAAATATAAAATTATGTACATGTATATTAACTCATAGGCATAGGTCCACATAAATATTACGAAATAGATATATAGAACCAAAAAGGTAATGGAAGACTCATAGGAGATCGAATCAAATACCCTATAAGTGTCGAAACCACCAATGATTTAACTAAGTGCTTTGTATCACTGAATCTTATCCTCTTATTATTTTTATAAGTTATGAATATAAATCTTAAAACCATTATAAAAGAGATATATCTATGCTTGCAGCATCTTCACTTTATTTTCTTGTCCGATTCTCTCGTGGGAATTTTTTAACAAGTCGTAATCAAGCAGTATAAGATCATGTTTACCAATTCTTTTCTTATTTTATGTTTTCAGAAACTGTTTCGTTCACACCGATTATATAGGATTACCGTACTTATTTATATACAAGTAGAAAGAAATTGACCCAAAGTCTTAACTTTACTTACCAAAAATATCACATTCTTTTTCATGAATTCTTTTTAAGTTTAAAAACTTTTTCTAACCAATCATTTTAAAAAAATTTCTTACATATTTTGGGATCTTTTTAAAATATCATATAATGGAATATTACATACGATACTATTTTTTTTTTCTATTCACTGTAATTTATGTTTAATATTTTCAGTTTAAAGGAAGTCAGATTCTTGTTCAGTTTAAAGTGTGGTTTAGTTAATTAAACTATCGACAAATTCAGAACTAATTTTTACAGAAATTTGATTGAAAAACTATGAATAAGACTGATTAATTTAAGTTCAATTTTGTTTACTATTCTTCAAACATGTTTTCTAACCGTAGTTTAATTACTAAATCAATTGCACTAGCTAGTTGCTTCGTTTGCTAGCCGAGATTTGAGTAAAAAAATATTATACAAAATAAAAATTAAAATCATTCATATGTCCAAAATAATGCGTAACACAGCGGTTATATAGCCAATTGAAATTTAGGTTTACGATAATCCAGTTACCATTTTTCGTGAAGTACAAAATGATTATATATATACATGTAGCATGCATGTGTGTGTGCACGCGCATGTGTGCAGATATAGTGTTTTCAAAATATATCAAATTATAGACCTAAAGTTATCTCAATTGTCGTATTAAATGTTTTGTTCGTACTTCGTACTATGTAATGTAGTGACGCAAGCAATTAAGGGTAGATGAATTTATTTAAGTAATGATTTGGTAAGAAGTAATAGCAAAAACCATTAGCTAATATAAAGCCTTGTAGTATTTGACATATAGTGAATTGGCGGTGTTTACTTACGTGGGCTCTATAAAACATACAAATTAGACGACAATATTACAAAACACTATAGTATATGATTAACAGGATTATTCTAAAAAAAATTATATTCACTCCAGTAAACTATTGGTTAACATTTTATTAGCTTTGTAATATATGTCTGAATAGTTTATATATGGGGTTGTGATCGCGACGGGAAACAAACATTAAGAGTTTATTAGAGTAATTGAACAATTTATATAAATGGTGTAGCGACTGAGAGCGAATGGCCGGTTGTCTGGGACTCAGTGCAACCACTTTTGAAAATGAAAGCTAGTGGTGAGAAAAAAACAGAAATTTTGTTTCGTAAATAGTTTACTAATTAAATATAGGGCAATTTCCAAAAATACCATCATTTTTGTTTTTTGGACAAAAATACCACCAAAATGAAATAAATTTTTAATTTTTAAACTTTAAATTCTAAATTCTAAACACTAAACCCTACCCCAACCCTACCCCATAAATACTAAACCCTAAATTGCAAAATAAGCAACCCAAACCAAAAATTTAAAATTCCATACCTATGAACAATTAGTGGTATTTTTGGAAAGAAAACTTTTTTAGTGGTATTGGAGGGAATTTCTCTTAAATATAGGGGATTTACTATATTTTTTAGTTATATATTTTAACACGTTAGTGGTATTTATTGGAATTACTTTTTTAAAAAACGTAAGAACATAAAAACGTGAAAACTTGTTAAATATTCTAACCAATAAAACGTAACGAAATCACATTTTAAAAACGTAAAAAATATAAATAAATGATACTATCATTTATTCTATTGTCATTAGAACGTTTTCACTTTTCAATAAACAGTCTATTATGTTGAAACTTGAAATCCGATTTGTTTGGGTAAGTTTGCTTCGTTCATGATTTGTCTTAGATATAAAAACTTGGTTATACTAATTTTGACTAGTTTATAATATTCGTCAACTTTAGAGAAGTAATATTTTCATGTACATGTCAAACATATATATAACTAAAAGAGATAGATTGTCATTGATTTACAAAACATTAGCTTTTTATTGTCATGTGATTATTCAACATATCTGTTCTTTAGTTCAAATGTTTCCATTACTTATATGTTTGTTTTTCATTACTTATTTAGTATTACATTATTCCTTCATTCCATTATAATCAGCTATCAATTTGGTATTGCCATTTACTGTTTATGGCAGATAAATTTAATTATATATGTGGCACAAATCTTTATGATTTGTAATATTATCTTGCATATTGGTTTAGCACTCAATCATTCTAATACCTAAATTTATATGCGTATTACTATTCCAAAGGTGTATATCCACACTAGTTATATTATTATCAACTTGCATTAATTTTGTCTCCACAACTAAAATTAGCCACCACCGGAGAGCACACAATATTTATTAAAAGAATATATACAAATTGTGTCCTATACATGATATCCGTATTATATATAATCAAGTGGAATGCTTGTGACTTGTGACTTGTGCGAGTTTGAAGATCCAATAAACGGTGTTCTTTGGGAATCCGATTTGCCTGTGGCCTGTGGGGAGTTTAAATTGCAACGTTCACGTACGATTTATATGAGCTTGCATGGCAATATCGATCTTATATAATTTTGTGAAATATTTCACTGTATTGTCTTTCACTGTTTAATTATGGCTAATATCTTATATTGTGGCAAAAATCAGCCTTTTCATTCGTAATATCATCTTATTTGATCGTTTCACATAAATCATTTTAAAACCTAAATTTATATATGTGCGTATCCAGTATTCGAAAGCTGTATATCCCCCACAGTTTAGTACTAATTATTATTATCAACATGCCTTTTGTTTCCACAAACCACAAGTGAGCCACCAAAGAAGCACACAAAGTTGATTAAATTAAAAGAGTATATAAAATCATGTATATATTTATCCATCCCTATATATATATATATATATATAATTAAGTGAATTCTTGTGAGACTTTTAAGATTCAAAAGGCTTAGAAGTTTCACTAACCATGCTTCACACTTCTTTCTTAAGCAGACATCATTACCATTCACCTTAAGTCTTCTAAATCGACCCTTTTGAGATTTTCTCTAGATTTTTCAAATCTTTTTCTTTGGATTGTGATCTCATTTGTTATTGATTTGATGCTAAAGCTAGAGCTGAATCTTTGCTTTAAAGTTTAAACAAACAACACACACATTTTCCAATATCAGAGTATTGTATCTAAAAAGCACACATATTTTGTCATCGATCTAATGAGTTGAATAGATCTATATATTACTACTTTTTTTTTTGTTTGTTAATAAGTATGAAATTTGCCTATTTGGATAAAAATAACTATTAACTAATATCGATTCAAACACTACGGAAACTTTTTTTTGTTTGTTAAATTTCAAACCAGTATGACAAAGACCAGGTTTGAAGTGAAGTTTCCATAGTGCGGAATAAAATCCAAGACAACTTGATCTACGATCGCTTGGTATCAAAACTACATTCTTGTCAATCAGATTTAAGAGCAATCCTTTTTCAACATCTTGTAGGATCGTATTTGAGATATTGAGAAGAGGTTGACTGATCAGTTGAGTTAAGCCAATTCAGATCAACCTATTAATATTCATAGTTTTCATACAACATGTACATAAAGAAAAATCTAATATCTCAAATGAAAAAAACCTTAAACCCAAGAAAAAAAAAACCCTTAAATATCTTCTTACCAACCTTAAATAGATTTGTTACTTTCTTTTTTTTTACCAAATTCACGGGTCGTTATTATCACCGACTACTGTATGCTTTATAGATTTGTTACTTGATCATGAAGCTCCAAAAGATTCTTACATATGTTTGGTCAAAATTAATTATCACCGTGATATGATGAAAGTTTGTTTCTTTTTCGGGTTTTCCCAAAAGTGACAGATTAACCGTTTTCTTTCGTTAACCAGTGACATTTTTTTCTTTTTCTTTTTCTTTTTTTTTTGTTAAAGACCAGTGACATTTTTTTCGTTAACTAATGGCAGTTTAACCTTAGAAAGAAAATATTTTATATAGTATTCTTTTAAAAGTTAAAGAAATACTAAACTTAAAGATATCTAATGAATAAACAAAAATATTTGGTTAGAATGTCACAGCATGTGCGGTCTGAAATTATCTTTTGCTCTTTATAATGTTATTTTAAACTAATACAGTATCAAATTAGTAACTATTTGTACTTAATTATACCATTATATAGTTAATATAATAACAAATATTCTTAATATGGTAATAAGTTAGTAACAAATACTC
>OVBW01002024.1:0-11414 GCA_900406355.1 Erysimum pusillum | reverse complement strand
CTTGGTCTCTGGTTTACAGAGCTTAGGGTTTATCATTCTTCACCTAAATGTTACCACTGTTTCTGACTTTATCCTCTACTGTTTCTCCACTAAGGTACGTTTCTTTTTAATCTTAAATAACTATTTTACCCCTTAAGTTGACAACGTTATAGTAAAGAATATTCTAAAAATAGCTGTAACCAAAAAAATAGATTTAACTATACCCAAAAACAAAAACTCAAAAATTATAGACTTCTGTGTAAATTAGTTGTTAATCAAATGCTAGGCTTAGCTAGCCCTAGCTAACCTAATTGTTTTTCTCTTGTCGCCTATTGTCTTAATTATTAGTTTTAAAATGTGATTATCACTAATAGATCATTATAATAATCCTTGGTTTCAAATATAGGTTTGATTTTTGGGATAATTAACATGTCAATTCTGGATCTTTCTGGCAGAAACAGATTGTACCTAAGATATATCGTTCACATGCAGTTCATGTAGTCAATAGAAGTTTTGTTNNNCCTAAGATATATCGTTCACATGCAGTTCATGTAGTCAATAGAAGTTTTGTTCATTTAGTCTCTAAGTGGAAAAATTAAATCCGATAAGTAATGATGCCTTCACCCAAAATGGTGTTCTGTCATCTATTTACTATTTTGAATATCTACTATGTTTCCAATTTTTGACGTTCCCTTCAATTTATTACTATAGATATTATCCACACGTTAAAATATATATCTAGTTAAGCCAAATCAGTCGTCTAGCTACTTGAACATATGTTTAGTTGTTTATGGTTTCATTTTCTAAAAATATTTATCTTGCTTAAACATTTTTAGTGTTCCAATATTCGATCATTACATTATTTGATTTTTTTTTTTAAATTGCATCCTTTTACTAATAACTTTGATTTACAAAATAACTTATCTACTACTAGTATGCTCTTCACCTGTCATAACAAATAAAAACCACAGTACTATTTTTTTTTCAAAAAAAACCATAGTAATTTACAGAATTACCCATAAAATAAAATGGTAAGGAATCAAAACAAAAGCAATATAGGTTACAAAATGTATTACCATAAAAATAAAATATATATAACACTAAGGACCAAATAATAAACTATATATTTATCGGGGGAATAAGACCTAACCAAAAACAAATTATTCAAACGTTGTGTGCATATATATGAGAACACAGAGTCACAGAATATGGGAAACTGAGCTACCGAAGATCGACATGTCCACCCTCTGTGATTCTCTGATGAGAGGGCCTGGTTTAGTCTACATTCATGTACTTCTTTGATCATAAAGATTTATCAAAAAAAAGAAAATGGAGAGAATAACCAATATTTATGTATATACAAACACACGTAGCCAAATTTATTTACTATTTATAGACTCTGACAGTGATGAGATGTAAAAAGCATTTTAAAAAGTAACATTTTTGTTTTGTTATACCACAAATTTTTGCTAAACTCCAAAAATACTAAAAATGTTGGGAACTCTTTTCTAAACGAAATTGTGATGTTTTGATGTAATTTTAAAACATCAAAACATGAGAGTAGCAATTAAAAATCCTCAAAAAACAAAAATATGAACACTAAAGTTTCGTTTAATCTTTTATGATTATCTTTTTTTTCTTTTTGTCAACAATATAATTACTTTTTATATATTGCTGAAAAATATCAATGCAGATGGAAGATTATTGTAAGCTTACCTCAGTGGCTGATATATCTACCGCAGTACATGAAATGCTCCGTATTCAATATTCATAATGATGCTCATCAGTAACCCTAAAGAAGACCGGTTTGGCAGAGTCAGTGTTAGTCATGATCAGCCGGTTTGGATATTTTTCTTCGAATTCATATAAATTTCCTCCGATAGTACACTTAATTTGTCTGTCCAGTAGTTATATTTTAATATTTTGTACCATATATTAGATGCTTCTGTCCACTGCACTTTTGATACATTCTAGTAAACATGGACGGTCCATCTCTGTTGAAGTTGTTGAAAAAGTAAATGGTAACAGCTGGAGATAATTTGGTGGTTGGATACTTGGATTTGGTTAATATTTGTAGAAAACAAACTTTATTTTAAATATAGTTCTGTAGGCACATTTTAAACATAAATCGAGTAGTCATTCTCGACCCATCTTATCTGTCTCACCAATAATTCTCACCGTGAGGTCCGATGAAAATAGTTTATAACCAAACTTTATAAAACCAGGAATCTATGTTTTTTTTCAATGGGCCATGAATCCGCCGAAACCACCTTTCTTAATTCAGGTGGAAGTTTATATTATCATTATTATTATGGATCAAACTATTTATATAACAATGACATGTGTGAGATCGAGGTGACGTTGAAATTAAATAGTATATGAATGTATCGTGCTATGATTTAATACTAAATGATATTCGTGTTGCAGCACGGAATAATATATATTTATATTTTAAGTATTGAAAATACTAGTATTAAGTTATATTTAAATTTAAAATTTGTGTATTATTAATTTTGATATTATTCACGTATTTAGAAATTCTCAATAAAGATAAAATATGTGAATTTTTTTTGGTTTTTAAAACCAATGTTATTTGTCTGGACCTTTGTGGTTTTTTTTTTTTTTTTTTTTTTTTTTGGGCTGAAACCTTGTGGTTAAGTAGTAAGAATACGGGTTTGAAATGTCAACATGTTTCAAGTTCGATTTACCAGTTGTGCGAAACTCCAACACAGTGTTCAAGGACACTCATATGGATATGAACTTTTGCTTACGACACATTTGAATATCCGAAGAGAGTGTCTATCTATAGACTACACCTCCATATGGATTAGTCTGAATCTTTCCATAGGCCTACGATTAATTTACCCTGAGTTCTTGAAAAAAACAAATGATATTTCATGTAACATTGACAAAATTAATCGTTTGTTCTATAAGTATACATCCGGACTAATATTACTAGAATACACTAACGAATTAATGAGTATTGTTATTGAATCTTTTTTTTTTTTTAAGTAATGTTATTGTACGTTCTGTCATTAGAAGGAAAAAAAACATTAATGGCATTTAAAAAAACAAATGGACCATGAAATCTTGATTTGTAATAAAAAGAAACAAATTGTGTGAGAAGGGTCGACCCCTCAACAAGCCTTATCATCATCACTAGAACTATTGCATATTTGTGATAAAAATTACCCTGAAATATCTTTGGTGGGCTCCCTGAGACAGACAATGTTTACATGTGCCGGATTTTTTATCAGCAATGAATTAAATTGATAATCTCGTTTCTAGGTCACTTATATGTAGACTCATTAAACAAATACAAAGTGACCATTTAACACCTTTGTTTTATTTTCATACGTACAGAAATATTGGTGTCAAAATGACAGCTCACTACCTTCTGCAATCACATCTTTTTTTCTAATTTGGCAATGTCATCTTCTATTTTAAAATTGTGTATGAAGAACTAAATCAAGATAATATCTCGAGTTTTAAACCTGAACTGTAAAACCACAAGTGCATTTTTAAACATGAATTTTAACTTACTTGTAGCACAAATTGTCATCAACAAGGATTTAGACAAGAACACACTAAGCAGGGGTGGATCCACGTTATGGATGGTGAGAACACTTGCACCAAGTAATATATAAATAGTTCAATTATTAACACCAAGACAGAGTAACTACATTGGCAAAATGGTTACAAATGTACTCATTTAATCCATCAGGTAATGGGTTTGAATCTTCTTAAAAACATTTTGCACCCATTAAAAATTTATGCTGGGTTCGCCCCGATACTAAGTATGCATGATAGTAATTAAGCTAAAAATGCGTAAGTAAAAGCATAAACAGTTCAAAAGACTAGTCAGAAAAGCAAACAAGTAATAAGAATAAGTAAGAAAGAAATAGACAAGTAAGGCAGATTAGCAAATAAATGGAAACAATGGGTCATGCATAAGGCAAATCATAAAGATGGACTAATAATTGATTTGTAATGTACGAACATTTAGAAAGCTTCCTCCTAGAACATGAAACACAAAAAAATAAGATTAGCCCATTCTTATGGTGCTAATCATTTTACTAATCATCAGATCAAGCTAAACTTTGAGAACCGCGATGGCCGTTGGAAGATTCTAAGAAGCTTTTACCTCTTTTGTTGAATGGGAGTGCACCAGAGATACCAGAGTCTCTTACCTTGGGACGCAAGGCAGTTTTTACAAACATGTTTCGCAAGTAATCATGTGGAAAGAGGAAGCGCCTCGGAGCTATTGAAGCATAAGTTTCCGATCAGAAGAAGGTGAGGGTTACCAGCGCCGGAGATAAGAGAGAGTCGGTGGTGGTGTTGAAGTCGAAGAAGGTCCTAAAAGTGAAGATTATTCCACCAAAGCCACCACAGTTTAAGAAAATTTTGAATAGACCTCTGAGATTGAAGATAATACCTCCCAAATTAAACCACCAAGATGCAATCTTGTTCCGGTACAGTAGATCAGTGTGTTGACAATATTAGTATTTGTTTGTTACTTGGTTGTTTAGCTCAAGTTAATTACACGTTGATACTGTTGTAATGTGGTTTAGATCAAGTTAATTACATGTGGATACAATTGTAACTCTTCAATTATAATCAAATTGTATGGTATTTTTTGTTTTCAAGTTATAGAGAAAGTCTTTTTATGTTAAACTCGCAGAATTTACGTGAATGCCTGAATGGTAATGAAGTGTTTCGATAAGATTAATCCGATCGATATCTACAAAGTTGGATTGGAGATGATGTATACAGTAAATTTATAACTTGGTTGAGTTGGATTCTCTAGAGAACAAGGTGTCCTTTCTTTATTAAAACAACATTTTTGTTTCTTGATTACAAGTTTCCAAGATTTACACAATGACAAATAGAACTTGCCTTTTTTCTTCAATTCTCCACTAATTAATTCTAACACACTTGTCAAAGTAAGACCCATTTGCTTAATTATTTTATCAGTAATCAGGAGGATTGTAATTCGATTAATAAATTAAAAAAGCCCAGTGGACGTGAATAAAAATGGGCTTGAAAGAAAGGCCCATATTGAGGAATTTTGTCGCGTAGTAGGATGAGAGGGAGGGAATTCGAAAATCACAGATGATAGCGGCAAACGCAGTAGTAGCTTCTCTCTCGTTTTCTCATCTCAAGGGTCTCTCCTCTATCTCTCTCAGTTTACAGGAAGATGGAGGAAACGCATATGAATATGGTTCTCTGTTTCTCAGTTTCGCGGAATCAAATTGCAGGTAAATTGATTTTGATTCTCAAATTGAATTCCGAGTTTGGCCTTTTGAATTTAAGAGTTTCGCCGTGGTGATCGCATAGTTTTATTGTTCTGGTGGATAAATCGATAATTTGATTTGTGGTTTTATCTAGTGATCGGATTGATTTGTTATGAAGATATTAGGATAATCGAATTTGATTTCAGCGAATTCTGGGTGTTTTTTTGCGTTATCATGGATTCTGCGAGATGTTTATTTGCTCTTCTTCTATTCGTGTTTGATTTATGAATCATGTGTGTCTCGATACTCAAATTCACATAGATTACAATCCGGAGGAAAAGAACTGGACTGAGAAAATTCTGGATGATGAGGGTGATTTCAAAAGTCTGGAAGAGTTGGTGTCTAAGCTGACAGAGAAGCTGAATCTGACCGAGTCTCAGGTTGCGGGTATAAGGAAGACATTGATGATCAAGGCTGAAGAAGAAGCTGCGAAACTCCCACCACCACCACCACCACCCAAGAGTAAATCAAAGAAGAAGAAGATGCAAAAACAAGCCTCTAAGCAGCATAGTATTATAAACTTCTTCTCCTTTTCTCTGCTTCGCTTTCACTTCACAGCATGTGTTTTTGTTTCTGATTTTTATTTGTGTTTTTGGCTTCTTTTTAGCACAAGCTGAACTACAACTTCACCCTGCTGATGTTGAAACTATTGAAGCAATGAAGAAGGAGATTTCAACTACGGTGGACTTGTTGAAGATCGTTCAACACCTACACAACTCTACAAGAGCTGGAGTTAGACAAGTCAGAGCTTCTGCTGGTGACAAAATCAGTGGAAAAAGAGTCAGAGGTGGAAACAAAATCAGTGGACTAGTGAGAGCTGGGAGCATCGTCAGTGAACAAGTGAGAGTTGGGAGCATCAGTGAACAAGCAGGGCTAATGAATCTTAGCTTGTGAAACAGCGAGATATGATGTACTTATTGAATTAGCGAAATAGAGTGATCTCTTGTAAAGAATGAATCAGATAGCTTTGTGAAAGAGAATGGGACTGAATAATACTTGCATTGACTGAAACAAATTGGTCCCTTTAAAAAGACCTTACAACAGAGAACTCCTAAATAAACTCAACTGAAACAAACTCTAAGCTAGTGTCCTACAAATCAGGACTACGACTTATTCTAGTTGAGACTTTCAAACTTAATTAATTAAACTCAAATCAATTTATTCTTCAATCTCTACACACCTTTCTTCTATCTTTCTCTAGAGAAGAAGTCATTAGAAGCATTATTATTTTATTATTAGATAGGAAATTATTATTTCATTATTATTTTATTTCATTATTTTGAATGGTTTTCAATTCCAAAATTTTCTCCACAAAATTAGCAATATAAATCAATTTCGAATTTAAAAACTTTTGACGTATTTAATTGATATTTTTGGGATGATCATTCATAATTTTATTATTTAATAAAATGGATGTTTTTATACACAACTCATACTTAATTGATATTTTGTATACTGATTTGAAGATTTAAAGTTTTAAAAGTTATCTATCTTTTTAAGTTTTTGTTTTGAAATACCAATCACTATTTTTATGTTCATGTTTTAAAGAATTTTTTTTCTATCAAAATTAGTTTAAATCATATTTTCAATAGGTGTCCAAAAACTAATACTTTAAACTTCAAAAAACAAACTTAAACTAATCCTAAAAAGATAGTATCCTATGATTAAAATATTTTTTCAACAAAAATTTAAAATATTCTAGATATTTATAACTTGTTAAAACAAATTTAAGTACTTGCGGGTCATGTTATTAAGCGGGTTGAAATTGAACGGGTTGAAATTTAGATAAATATGATTATATAGTTTTAAAAACAACTACTATTTACTAACCTAACATTTTAATATTTGAATCACACAATAAACTATCTACTAAATCACTTGATATCAAATAAATTATCATCCACAAATCTTCAGAAAAATCAAGCATTCATTTTCCCACGGTGTACCGTGGGTCACTATCTAGTGTTTTTTTAAAAAAGGCAAAATAGACAAAAAGCAAAGATTTTTTCTATGAGATTGATGTATAAAAATATCAATCTAAAAATGGGCTTTTTGTTTCTTAATAATAAGGCCAAACCAAATTACTTTCCAATCTTTTTTAGTGTCCTCCTGAAGACGAATTAGGCAACAGATTTTTCATTGGTTTTTAGTTTTTAGATTTTGGATTTTGGATTTTAGTTTTAAATTTTTTGGATTTTGGTTTTTAGTTTTTAGATTTTGGATTTTAATTTGAAAATTTTTGGTTTTTACTTTCTCTTTGAAAAAAACTCATTTAAAAAATAGTTTTCTTAATTTTTAGTGAATCCAATTTTAAATAATCTTGAATGTTAAAAAAAGAATTTCTTTTAAAAAAATCTAAAGATTAAAAATATTGCATATTTTAGATAGTTATAAGAAAGAAAGAAAAAAATTTAAAGATTCAGAAACTTTTGGAGACTTAATTTTATATTAAATTATATATAAAAAAAATGACCCATGTTCCGATTCGCTGGGTCTAGCGTCGACCATGTATGAAAGGGAGAAATGTAAAGGATTCTAGGCTTAAGTAACATAAATTAATCATCAACTCATTGCAATCTACCAAAGGGAGACTACTCACTCATGATAAACAAAAAGACATAAAGGTTAATAAAGAAATCTTCACAAGATTGAAAGGAAAGATAAGATCATTATCTAGATTTTGATTAAGGTTTTGAGTATCCAAAAGAACTTAGTCAAATTAGAACATTAAACCGCTCAACTCTTTTCCAGAGCAAAACCACTTATGTCTTGCTTTTAATTAGTTGAGATATCGATTAGAGCTGCTTCTCTTAGGTGCATTCTTTTGCTACGGTGATCAGTCTAGGGATCAAATCATCTCAGGGGCTCGTTCAACACCTCTTCTTCTCCATTTTCCTCCTTTGGTCCCTCCTCTTTCACATCTTCTACCAATTGTACCCCTTCGTTATGCACAAACCTAAAATTCAACCCAAAAAAAAAAAAAAAATTCCAAGAAACACTCTATTCTATCCTCGGATTTCTAAAAACTCTTGAGACAGAAAATGAGATTCTACTAAAAACAGGGAAAATTATCTAAAAAAGACCTAAAGAGAAGAAAAATAAAGGAAAACAAACACTAGAAAGGTGTAAAAACCAAAAGTATTAATTTTCTCATATGTATCATCAGGGCCGTAGCGTGATAGACGCAAGAGACGCTACAACTGCGGCCCTTCAAGACTTTATTAATATTTTCGGCCCTCAGATAAAGATGTGTTCCAGTAGTCTAGTGGTAACGTGCTATGTTCCATTATCCAGTTGTCATGTGTTCGAGTCCCTTGGCGTGTTTTGTTTTTTTTTTTCTGCGAGTTTTTTGTTTTTTCTCCTGCGAGGCTTGTTTTTCTTTGGGCCTGCGAGTTCTTCTTTGTATGGGCCTGCGAGTTTTTGTTTATTTATTTATTTAAGTTTAACATATTTACAATTAACTTATTTAATACTAAAAAAAATCTAATTAACAATTAACTTAATAACGATAGCACACGATCATTGGCCTTTTTTTTTTTCTCGCGGGCGGCCCTCAAAATCGTTGTTACGGCTCTGTGTATCAACAGGGCCGTAGCGTGATAGACGCAAGAGACGCTACAGCTGTGGCCCTTCAAGACTTTATTAATATTTTCGGCCCTCAGATACAAATGTGTTCCATAAGTCTAGTGGTAACGCGCTATGTTCCATTACCCAGTTGTCATGTGTTCGAGTCCCTTGGCATGTTTTTTTTTTGTTTTCTGCGAGTTTTTGTTTATTTATTTATTTAAGTTTAACATATTTACAATTAACTTATTTAATACTAAAAAAAAATCTAATTAACAATTAACTTAATAACTATAGCACACGATCATTGGCCTTTTTTTTTTTTCTCGCGGACGGCCCTCAAAATCGTTGCTACGGCTCTGCGTATCATTTGCTCATAATCAAACAGTCAAAAACACTAGATAAGGCTTGTTTCCTTCCTTCGTTTTTCTTTCTTCTTTCTATCATTGTTTCCCCTTTTTTTTTTTTTTTACACTAACACTTTTTTCTTCTTTATGTTTATAACCTTGGAGCCATGTTTATTTTATTTCTCTTCCAATCCCACAAACTAATCATGAGCAACATTCTTTCATTCCCCTCGTAATTGATAGCCTTAGTAATAGAACGAATAACTTTAGTGGAAGATAGACTTTGTTGTTTCTTATGTTTTCAAGATTTTGCACAAATCAAGACAAAAAGGGCTCACTCAAGCAAATCACCAAAGAAAAGGTTAATATAAGGGTAAATAAAACATTTTAAGAAAACTTTGCTAATTTACTTAACAATCAAATGTGTTCGTGTGAGTCATCATATAAATATAGACAGAGATAGTAAGACTTGCAAGCGAGATTCAAAGCAACAATCTTGCTTGTATAGTGTTTTCCTCTTTCCACAATTTAAAGCATCAACATATTTATAAACACATCGAAAAATAGAAACTATAAATCTCAAAAACCTTAAGACAACAAATAGAGAGATCATGAATGTAACTAAGATGAAAATCTTCTTTCTTTTCCTATGTTTTATCATGCATATACAGAATTCAAACTCCGTTGATTTTAATTATCTTTCTGCTTTTAATTTCGGAGATTCTAATTCCGATACCGGTGATCTTGTTGCTGGCCTTGGTATTCGTCTTGACCTTCCTAACGGACAAAATTCCTTCAAAACTTCTTCTCAAAGATTCTGCGATGGACGTCTTCTTATAGATTTTCTAAGTAAGTCTTTTTCAATTTATATTCTCTTTTTATAATAGTATTCAACATTTTTTATTTCGTATAATACGTATGGTTTCTTCTTACACTACTGTTTACTAATTGTGAAAAACTTTATTTATAATTAATCAGTAGGTACATGTTGAGTTTACATATTCAGGTTACTCATGTTGTACCAAAAAATTTGTTACTATTAAATATTGAAAGATTAATACAGCTGACCAAAAAGAGAAAAAGATCGATAGACCTCATCAATCCTACTTTATAAAAAAAAACTCATCAATCCTTTTGATTATTAGAAAATTATATGCTTCCGTTTGAACTGAATACTAAAACATAATATCTCATTTTTCATCAAACAACATTTGCAAACTGTAAAAATAAATGCGGATTACAAAATTTACATGTCTTATGCGTTTATAAATTTCTTTTTTGATTACTTTATTTATATACGTGATTTATAGTCATCCAAAAAGCAACCAACCAAAAAAAAAAAAAAAAAACAATAATCAAAAACTCTTAATAGCTAAATTTTATAAAAACTCGAGGACACTAACGCACCAGACTCGATGTAAGAGTCACGGATTTACGAAACGAATGAGTCCAATTTTATTCGTTTGGTACCAAACTAATCTTCACTATAAAGAAAACATTTAATCTCGATAACTCTTTCTCATGAAGCAACCTCGAAGCAATCTTATATTATACATTTCTGAACCCGACATGCATTCAATTTAAACAATCTTTGAATTAAATATTTTACGAAAAGTTTCAGAAAGTTGTTGTAGACCATTTATATTGTTGGCTTGATTACATATGGCTATTTTCAACCTAATGGCTCTCATAGTAAACAATCTATCTATTGTTCTCTTCATTTTCATCTTCTTCTTGCCCTCCTCTTTCTCCACAATCCTAAAATATCCGGCAATCATCAACTTGGGAGACTCGAATTCCGACACGGGAAATCTCATCTCCGCAGGGATTGAAAGTGTTAACCCTCCCTATGGCCAGACTTACTTCAATCTTCCTTCAGGAAGATATTGCGACGGCCGTCTTATTGTAGATTTTCTATGTATAAAAATTGATTTTGTTCTTCATTGCTTCACTTCATAGAAAATGTTTTGATATATATTTGTTTTTCTTTTGTTTTGCAGTGGATGCAATGGACATGCCATTTCTTAATCCATATTTGGATTCATTAGGTTTACCAAATTTCAAAAAAGGGTGCAACTTCGCAGCAGCCGGATCAACGATTCTTCCTGCAAACCCGACCTCGGTCTCTCCTTTCTCATTTGATCTTCAAATCTCGCAATTCATCCGGTTCAAATCTAGGGCCATTGAATTACTTGCTAAAACAGGTGGGGACAATTTGAAAATGTTGTTG
>OVBW01002022.1:0-13033 GCA_900406355.1 Erysimum pusillum | reverse complement strand
ATTAGTTTTAAGATAATAATTTTCTTTAAATCGATTTATCCCGCACATAGTACGGGTTGTTTACCTAGTAAGGCTCTTTAAGCAAAAGGATAAAGAGAGGAAACCCGAAAATAATACACACGCGCCGAGGCCACGCGTGAGTCTTGATTTCGAGACGACGCCAACGAAGAGTCCAATTTCCCACTTGCAGCAAATTGCGCCTGAGATCACGTGCTTCTTTCGTTCCCACGTGACTCTTCTATTTTCTAAGTTTTCAACTTAATTATCACTTAAATCATTTATTGACCGTATTATTCCGTTTATTAAATTAAATTATCATTTAATTATAAACGTTATTTCCAACGGTATTTGTTGACGGTTGGAGGATTATAGCATTTAAATTTAGTAGAAACAAAATTACTGAATCTTTTAAAAGAACAACATCTATTTTAGTTATACATACATATTATGCCATTAGAAAATCTTTGGAAATTTGATCATTTATCTAAATTGTTCAAGGGTTAAAATAGTAACTACACCTTTTAGTAAAACTAGATTTATGTTATGGTAATTTTATGAAGCCACTCTTTCATTTTACTCATAACATCAACCATTGCTGCTTTAATCAATTATAGCAATAGAGTCTCCACATTTTTGACTCCCAAATAACTTTTGTTTACAACATTCTTTTAGGATGCTATTTTGTGTTGCTAGCGGTGGAGTTCTATAACTGTTTTTTTTTTATAGAATCTTTAAGAATAGTGGTATAATAATTTTAGAACATTTTTTTTCTAGTTTGAAAATGTATCCAAGATCAAGATAACCGGAAAACTATTTAATATATTCAGAAAATACTTACACGATATGAATACTTGTATAGAGACTTTTCTCCCAACTAATTTTTCTACCATTTTTGCAAGAAAAAGAAGAAAAGAAAAAATTTCAAGAAACGTTAACACCGGAAAAGTGGCAGAGAAATGAGAATGGGTGCCAAATAGAAAATTCTGCGGCCAAGTGGTGGCTCTAACGACATGTAACCTGGTTTCATTGGCTATGCACCGTCAACTTCTGCTCTGTTTTTACCAAAAAAAAAAAAACTTCTGCTCTGCATGGAATCTTCAATCTAGAGGAGTCCAAGTGCCGTGCGAATGTTAAATATTTAACTCTATAATAATTATCATAAAAAATTAGAGAATTATTTAGTCATGTTTATGTCACGCTTTGTTCAATTTCTTTATCTCAATATTGTGGTATTGCTTAGTCATGCATGTTAGATATTGTGTCACATAACTTACCGAATAATTTTGCAAAACCAATGTAAATAACTACGCGTAACAGTAAACTTTTATTTAATAACTACAATAATTATTGTAAATAGCTGTTAGTCGGGATTGGAAACTACCGGAAAATTAAATTTACAGAAAATTTTTCATTTTGAAAACGTCATTTGTATTGGATTTTGGTGAGCACTTGAATGTGACTCGGTCGCTAGAAGCCTAGAACCAAATTTTACTCAACTTCTCGTACGGTTGGGATTCAAATCTTTTTGTTGGCTTTAACTTTTAAGGTGATGTGATGCATTCACTAGACCATATATAATATGGTTGTAACCGTATGTTCTTAATAGGAATTAGGCGATATCTGGATGATGGTCAAAAGAATGAATCCTTCACCATCTAATNTTGTTTCCCTTTTTTTTTTTTTTTTTTTTTTTTTTTTGTCAACATTTGGGACACAATTAGTCAATCCATTAGCCAAATCCCTACAAATTGTTAATTTAGTTTCACTAGTTACAAAAATTTAAAGTCGTTTTCTTTATTTCGGAACATTTAATATTTCAATTTTAAATGCATCTGAATCAAATGTATATTTCTTATATAGCGGGAGTCAAATACATTATTTTAGGATTGATCTACAAGAATATTTTAATATTTCTTCATTAGAGGAGCCTCTATATAAACGACAGGAGTTGGGTGGGTATCTCCAAGGTGAGCTTGAGAGCATCTTCCAAAAGAGAGAGAGAGAGAGTGTGTGAGAGAGTGAGTGTGAGTGAGAGAAAAAAAAAAAGATTGAGAGATTAAATTTTGAGTGAAATTAGGGTTTATCTCTCTTCTTATTTTCTTTGCTTCGTTTCATCTTCAAACAAAAAAAAGAAACTCTTCTTCGTCCTGTTTGTTCATCTTTCGTCGTCTTTCTTGAAAAACACAAATCACGATTTTCTTTATGAAGTGTTGCTTTATGAGTTTATATTTTGCTCAAACTCATCTAAACAACAAACTTTTGTCTAAAAAATTTATTTGAAACTTTCAAGTGTTTTATAGAAAACGAGATTCCTCTTTGTTTTCCAAAAATATTATGAATTTTTCTGTCAATTAATATTCTTTATTTTTTTAATTCTTTCATAGAGTTGATCAACTTCATGGGCATTTTTTAGTTCCCTCAAGTTTTGATCCTCTTTTTTTTTTTTTTTTCTTTTGATCTATGGAGGTTGCTTATTTCAAACCTTATTGATCAATTTATTTCTGTAAAAACACAAAACCAGTCTTTGAATTTTTTCTAAAAAGACAGGTTTTAATTTATTAGTCACCATTTATTTAATCTAATCTTTATATAATCTTTTTTTTCTTTGTAGTATATTTTTTTTTTTTTTTGTATTTCAGGAACCTCCGATGGAAGATTTCTTCGGCGGTGGCCGTGGCGGCGAGCTTATGGAAGCACTTCAACCTTTTTACAAAAGTGCTTCCACGTCTGCCTCAGATTCTGCGTTTGCGTCTTCAAATGATGCGTTTGCGTCTACGCCAAACGATCCATTTTCTTCTTCTTCTTCTTACTATAATCCTCATGCTTCTTTATTCCCTTCCCATTCCACAACTCCTTACCCGGATATTTATTCCGGATCCATGACCTATCCATCTTCATTCGGGTCGGATCTCCAACAACCTGAAAACTACCAATCTCAGTTCCATTACCAAAACACTTACCCTCACCAAGACAACACTTGTATGCTCAACTTCATTGACCCGAGCCAACCGGGTTTTATGACCCAACCGGGTCCGGTTTCGGGTTCGGTTTCAAAGCCTGCCAAACTCTATAGAGGAGTAAGGCAAAGGCACTGGGGAAAATGGGTCGCGGAGATCCGTTTACCCAGGAACCGAACCCGACTCTGGCTCGGAACATTCGACACGGCTGAAGAAGCCGCGTTGGCTTATGATCGCGCCGCGTTCAAGCTTCGTGGCGACTCGGCTCGGCTTAATTTTCCAGCTCTCCGTTACCAAACCGGCTCATCTCCGTCTGACTCCGGCGAATACGGACCTATTCAAGCCGCCGTTGACGCTAAGCTTGAAGCCATATTAGCTGAGCCGAAGAATCAGCCAGGCAAAACGGAGAGGTCATCAAGGAAACGAGCTAAAGCCACGGCTTCTTCGGCTCAACAGCCGGCTGCGCCACAGCAACATTCCGGGTCGGGTGAAAGTGACGGGTCGGGTTCACCTACGTCGGATGTTATGGTGCCAGAGATGTGTGAAGAGCCGGAGATGCCGTGGAATGAAAATTTCATGCTCGGCAAGTGTCCTTCTTACGAGATCGATTGGGCTTCAATTTTATCGTGAAAAAAATTAGGATTCTATTCATTTTTATTCATTTTAACATGTTTGTAATTTCTTTTTAAGTTTAGTGTTCTTAGCTATTAGTTAGCTGTGGTTAAAATTTGTAATTTAGCATTTTGTATGAATGTAATGCAAGTGTGTAAATTATGGACAGCTATAGCTTTTATTCAGTCGTATTTTATTCAATGTTTTTTTGGATATGAGCCTTCGTATTAAATTATTCTAACAATAACATACAAAAAAAAAAATTTACGTAGGAGTATTATACTGGCTCCTCTAATTGCATAAGTGTAAATATTTTACTCATAGTGCTATTTCAAAGAACCTATATCTCCAAATAGTTCATGTGATATATGTAAGCAAAATGTTTGTATCTTTTGTTAATAAATTTTCTTTAAAATCACTCTCTCTAAAATCTTATCTTATTATATAAAGTTGGGTTTTCGAAGTTACTAACTCACGAGATCATGACACGTGTCATATCTATCGGTTAGAGATTTTGACACGTGTCAAAAATATTTTGTTTCTAAAAAATTTTAAAATAGAAAAAGATAATTATGAGAAAAAAAAAACGTAAATAAATTTAAAAGTGTAAAAAGATAATGATAAGAAAATTCATATCTACCTTTAAAAAGGTAAAAAGATAATGTTAAGAAAAGTTTCAAGGACCAAGTAGATAAAAAAGATTACAAAAGGATAAAGATGAAAAGGATTACACAACTAAAAATATTAATAATTTAAAAACTTTAAATATAAATAGATGATTATAAATGATTTTTTAAAAAGATTATGTCGATAATTACGGGTAAATATATGTATTTTTTAAAAAAATATATCATCGAATTAATGAAAAAAAAAAACTTCAAATTTTCACCGACTAATTGGCTTACAAGCTATCATCGTATGATAAGGTAAGTTTTGATCAAAACCTAATTCTCTTGGTATTGGTTTATATGTTTCAATAACTGGTGTCGAAATATTTTGTTAATGCTTAGTAGGTGGATATCATATGATTTATTTTATTGGATGAATAGGTAAATTTATTTCTAATGTATAATATGTTTTACTTTTGATGTGATTATTTAGGGTTAGTGTACTAATGTTTTTGTGGATGCGAGGATTTAAAGACGTTTGATATGACTATTGTGTTATAATAGAAGTTTTGATCTAAATGTGATATTTTCGTATGCTTCTACACGTTTTGATAAGTTACAAATTCTGTTGTCAACATTTAGGAGGTTGATGCGTAAAGATTGATTTCACCGGATGAAGATATAAAATTTTGAAACATGATTGATGATAAAAGATTATATAATTTAAAATATATTAAGATAATTAATAAACAAAGAGAAAACTTAAATTAGATAATTTATAAATATTTTACAGAATATCTAATTTTTTTTATATGAATTATAAAATTTTAGTTATAGATCCGCATAAGCGGATCCTAATAATTTTTTCCTATACGGGTTATAAATTTTTTATTTTAAACCCACGTATACGCGGGTCCTAATCTAGTAACATATAATACTTAGAAAAAGAAGAGGATTACGAATATATTGTAACATTGTGGTTACCTTAAAATTATTAAAAAGTTAATTAGACTAAAAGGGAATCATTAAAATTTAAATTGGTAAATTTTAAACTTATGAAAATTTTAGTCCAATATCGAAGAAGTCAAAAGAGAAACACAAGAGTGGTAAAAGAAAGGACCCTTCAGTGAAACTTTAGGTGGTGTCAAATGATAAACCTCATACAAAGTTAAGCCTACATTGACTACAATTCGTCAATTCCCATGCTTTCTCCTTAGAAAGACCTAGATTTTCTTTTTCCATAAATGGTTGACAAAATGTTAGTTTTTAACGAGCAAATTGTGTCAAAATAATCGATCTCTAATTCTCAAATTGGGTAAGAATCGATCTCGGACGGATAAGAATCCACTTCTACATTGGTATTTCGGAAAATTCAGGTATGTTTAGGAAAAATTCTAGAATTATAAAAAGTATTTAGATATTTTTCATTGATTTTATAAATATTAAATATTCAAACGGAAAATACGAAAAACAGATATATATGGCCATGAATGTTTAGAGGATTTTAAGTGGTTTTTAGATTATAGATTTTAGTTTTTAGATTTTAGATTTTACTTTTGGTTTTTAGATTTTGTAAAACAAAAATTAAAAAAAATTTGAAAATTTATTTTTTAAAAAATATCGTAGAAGAAAATCTCAAAATCTTTTATAATTGGATTTTGGATTTTATGAATTGAGTAAAATCCATCAAAATCTGGATTCCCTACATTTGAGAGAATCTAATTTTTTCAAAATCATCAATGATGAAAAATATAGATTTTGAGAATCAAAAGTCATAATATATTCTAAAATCCAAGTGCCATTTAAGGATAATCCTGTTGGAATCTCTTAACCGATCCTTTACCCGTTGGACGAAAAGTTTTCGGCGGTTACGAGACGAAACGGGTTTCGCGTCCCAACATAGGCATGCTTAGAAAAACAACAATGTATATACTATAGTGTGTTAAGTTTAAGCAAATCATGAATTGCAACAAAAATCAATATATCCTCTCAAATAACAACTTTCAGATCAATACAATACTAATAATGATTTTTGGTATTATAAGCGTTTATTATGGAAACTCTTTTGCTTCTTTTATTTCATTCATTCATTGAATCCATACACTAGATTCAAAGACTGACTCAAGACTTAACTTTTAGAAACAAACCCATAATATCTTCAAAAGACAAAAAGTCAAAGAGTTGATAATTGTAACGCACGCATGAAAGCTGTCAAACAGCTGGATTGATACAACCCAAGACTTATCCTTCAATGTTCATTAAAAGAACGTAACGTACCAATACGGACCCATATGTTAATATATAGTATTTATATATAGTCAGCTTAACAAAAAGAATTAAATAAATGATACACATTTGACGCGTATGAATCATATTATCCGCAAAACAAAAGGCTTAAAAACAAAAAAGTAAAGGATCAGCTAAATTTACCAATTTCCATCTTCTTCTTGATAGCTTTTTGACCATGGTAAATAAATGCATCTATTATCCCAGATACAGTGAAAACACCTGTGCAATTTTTACATGTTTCGTTTCGGATTTTAGTTACGCGCATTAACCAACAAGAGTTCTTATTGTATATAGAAAGATTAAGTTCTTATGGTATATAGAGATTAGAGAGGTTACCTCCGACTATGGCGCAAACATTTGTTAAGAAGTGCAAGAATGATATGTGTTCCTCTGTAAATGTTACCTGCCGAAACAATGTAGTTATGTTAGGATTATGAATATACGTTCTCGCTTTCTAGAATTGGAGTTGGTAATACACACTCACCTTGATCGGAGAGAGATCATAGAAGAAGAAAACTCCTGGTAAGGATTGTAGTTGACCTGCTTCTGAGCTTTTAACATGTTCGGTCACCGAGAACTGCCCATTTTACATTACGTTAAGATCATACGAGGATGAGAATGAATAGGTAATAATGTTGAACAGTTAAGAGCCTTGCTTCACCTGATTTGATTGAATTGTGTGTCCTCTGATATCTGTGTATACTGTTGGTACAACCTAATAAAAGCAAACAAAGTTGAATGGAATAAACACGGGATTTTAAAGATAATTGTAATGTAACTAGCTTATCATGATTCTCTTGGAACAAACCTTGATAAAGTATTGGTACATAGCATTAGGTGTGTCTTGACTCCACTCGACTCTGCAATTTCAAGTACGTTAGAGAGCATGACAAAACAAATAAGAGTGTGAATGGAATAGACCAGAATGGTCATTTACTTGTCAAGAGGGTTAACGACGCCAGGAAAGTAGTCCCCATAAGTCAGTCTATTGATCTTGTGACTTATCTACAGGGAGAAACCACGACTGATTTATTTAAACTAGAAGCATCACGAATGAAATGAAGCCAATAAGACAAGTCCTTTCTTACGTTAAAACTGTCTTTCTGAAAGGCAAGAAGATCATGAACGTGAACACCCGACTGGTGAAAGCTTTTCCCAGGAGCAAAGTGGAAGTTTCCAGCCACCTTATTCACCTCCAAGAACCCATAGATATTACACCCTTCACCTTCTTCATCCTTTACTCTTTGTAGAAAACCTTCTCGTTTACACTGAATTACAAACAGACAAATGAAATGCGCTTCAGCGCACAATTGGAAGATAAATACTCTTGGAAGCATATTTCAGTTTAGAGCCTCACAAGTTCGTACGAAATTAAAAAAGAAAAACTGCTCACAAGCCTTTGGGACTCTTAACAGGGAAGAAGCAGAATGAAATATGAAACTAAACTTGCTCCTACAGCAATGAAACACAGATGGCAAGAAAACCTTCTCGTTCACACTGAATTACAAATAGACAAATGAAATGCATTTGAGCTCGCAATTGGAAGATAGATACTCTTGGAAGCATATTTCAGTTTAGAGCCTCACAAGTGCATACAAAATAAACAAACCACTCACGAGCCTTTTAGACTATAACAGCGAAGAAGCAGAACGAATGAAAATAGAAACTAAACTTGCTACAACTGTAATGAAACACAGATGCCAGAAAATTAAACGACAGAGGAACCTATTTCTCAGCAATTTACCTGATCAATCAAATCTGGATTTGTAACCCCCCAACCTTTCTTTCTATATGCTTCACGAACATCCTCACATGTATTGCAGCAGTCATGCTCTTCCTGTAAGGAAAAAACAACATACGTCACATAAAAGCTCAAAAACAGAGAAATGCCTGACCGAAAAAGCACTATAAATTATCCTGAAATGATAAATATATACAGTACAGAAAACAAAATCCCCCTATGACAGTATGACATCTGTTTTTGTTTAATCCATTATGACCTCTTGACTCTTGACTAGAACTAAACAATCAAGGGTAATCCAAATATGAACTTGAGAAACTGTGCTCCAAAAGCAAGACACAAAAAGAAAGAGAAAGATAACACAATTACCGCTTCAGCCCCATAGCAAGAACCACAGTAAGTCTCATTATGTTCCAGCCTTCCACCATGTTTCTGCAGTGGTTTTTCAATCTGCAACAAGCACAAAAAATATGAGACTTCACAAGACGCCAAAAACAAACCGCTTTCGATTCCTGCCTTTATCTACTCACTTTTCCATTTGCCTAGAGCTTTATCCCATCATGCCAAAACAGTTCCAATCATCCATTGAAAAAATCACAGATTATCTACTCCAGAAAGACAGAGATCAAACCTTAGTAGCACCTATTCCGTCCTGTCTTGCCTCAATAGTGTTGCCATGAGAATCTAATCTTCTCTTTACAATATCATGTTTCTGTAATTCACACATTTAACAAAGCTTATATCATGTTCCAAGCATAAGAGTCACTAAACTTATACAGCAAACAATTCAAACATACCACGTCAAGATGAAGCTCTCCACTAATATCCATAGCATCAACACTAAGAATCGAACATGCTAAAGCAGGAAAAGTTATATCGAACTGCATCATCAATGAAACTTATCAGAAATCTAATCCAACCAAAACACAAATCAGTACTAAGAAACTGACATAAAAGAGATCAAGCAATAACATTACGTTGATCCGTAACGTCTCTCCCCTTGAAGTATCTACAATAAGCTTCGTCTCAGTGACAGTATGAAGATAAAGACCTAAACAACAACATAATCAAACAATTTCAAAAATCAATACATACAATCGAAACTGGATTTAGAAGCTTAAAGCTACAAATTACGCAAAAATCACACAAAATCGCAAATCCGAAGCGAAATTTAGAGGTTGAAACGTACGGAGCTCGGAGAAGAAGAGAAGAAACATAACAACGGAGGAGAGAAGAGTAATAACGCCGCCGGATAAAGTACGGCTATAAAAATCTTCATTGATCTTCGGATAAGCATCTAGATTCCGCAATTTATTCAAGATTCCGGCCATTTAAACACCTCCGGAGACGAGAATTCACAGATTCAATTCCGAAGATTGTAAATCCAGCAACTGGATTTTGGTGCAAACGACGAGAGATGAATCGGAAGAGAGAAAACGTCAGATAATGGTCGTCGGAAGCGAAATTTCTTCCGACGATGTGTCGTCGATAGATCCCGGAGAAAGTGATCGATGAGAGATCTTTGACTCGTTTCTTCTTCTTCTTCTTCTTCTCCGTCGGACGGAGGAGATCGTACGGTCTACGTAGATCCGGTTTGTGTTTGCCGTCTTTCTCTGCAGGAGTAAACGACGACGTTTTAGTTTAAAGAGTTGAACAGGCTTTTTGAATTGGATCAAAATTGCTAGCTTATTGATTGTAGCAGGCTAGGCCCATATTTGGGTCCATGGTGGATGGATATTATGAAACATTTTCTGCAAAATAAGCCATTTAAGTCATTATTATTATTATTATTATTATTTAGATATTTTCTAGAAAAATAAGAATATTTCCATTTGTTACTATGTAGCCAGCTAAGAGATAGAGTAAAAACTGATATTATGTAACGTTAGAACTAAAAACATTAACTTATGTCAAGAAAGAAGATATAAAAACATATTTGATTGAAAATTTTCTACCAGTTATTCATGAAAAGTGTCCAAGAGAAGATCGAGGAAAGACTATCTTTACTCAACAAGATAATGCAAAAACACATGTGGAGTGTGGAGATCAAGATTTTCAAGAAGCTGCTTAAAAAATGGCTTTTTTATTCATTTGATGTGTAAACTGAATCTTTTTGACTCTTCAATCGTGTATGCATGAGATCTTGGAAGTTTAATGATAAAAAAATTACAAAATTATACCACATATGAAAAAATCTGTATTGAAAAAAGATGGTTTTCTTTTCATACAATTTAATTTTGTTATAATTTGTATTTGTTTATATTCATAGGAGATTCATAGTAACTTCGAATTTGAGTTGGGTTAACAACATCTTTTGGCTCATAGAAGATAACCAAAATGATAATGATATATATCATTGTCCAAATTGATGACGGTTGAAACTGTTTAAGCGTACAACAAAAATCAATATCGTGAAAAAATACGTAAAACTTAGATGTAACCATCCGGATAACAAAAAGAATAAAGGAGAAACAAGAGGAAAATATTGCACCAACAACCATCTAATTTTGGATCTCTGAATGATATGAATATACTTGAAGAGAGGATGATGGACGATGGAAGAATGGAAAAATGATATAAATAAATTAATAACATGATTGATGACATGGAAAGATTGAAAGAATTTCAAATAATATATGAACGACGTAATGAATTATGGATTTAGTATTGATTTTGAGTATAATAATGAATTATGGATTTAGCATTGATAATATGTGAGGTGAAAGTTCAAGGGTTTGAACAAACAAACTCTAATCAGATTACAATAGATATAACTAAGCTAGAAGAAATGAGATAAACTGGAACAAATGCATTTAATAATCTTCCTACCACAAGTTTCGTACAACATTTTTAAAGTTTTAGTCCAATTACTTCAAATTATTCATCTCTATTTTGTATTTAGTTTATTGTACAAGTTATCCAAAAATGGTTTTTATATGATTATGATTGTATTGAAATAATTGAAATTTTAGAATAAATACTGCATATGATTTAATAATTAGTTGAAAACAAAATTTAACCAATAAAAAAAACTACAGATTTTAGAAAGCCAAAAATATCAAATAACATTATTATGAGAGTTGGTGTCTTATACAATATGCATGATGACCATTTCAGTGATTTATGTTGGACTTGGAAGAACAACATTGCCCCTATTCTCTCAGAATATGTCGATGGGGCTTTCTTCAATGGGGGACTTTTTGCTATCCAGGGTTATGAAGCTTTTTGGCACAATTTCGCTTGTGAGAGAAGCCAATAGGTGGCGTGAACAAGATTGGCGGGAGATCTCACCTGTGGTGTTTAATGTTCAAGTGTGTGGTATTTGTCTAGAAAAAGATATCAATGAAACTCAGATTCATAATCTTCTTGTTTTACGTTGTCGGCACATTTTTCATGGTAAGTGTATTCTGACGTAGGTTTGAGGTCACAAAAAAATGTCAATAATAATAACAATAAATTTGTTTGAATACTATAGAAATATAGATTAAAAAATATGTGATGACGATATTTCAACAAAATTAGTTTATAATGGTTCTCATTCAATATACAAAAAAAACTTTTTTCGAAAATTTATGTTTATGTTGGTAAAACTATGTTAACGTTTCGAAACCAATGTTAATGTTTTTTAAAAAATTAGGATTTGTTTTTTAAGAATTATGATGATGGATTTGGAAAAATAAGATTATGTTAAGGTTTTTTCAATTATTCATAAACACAATTGCACCTAATAAGATATAGTTGTTCTTAAACATATATATGAGTTTATCTAAAAATTCAACAATAAATCTCATAAGAAACACACGGAAATTATCCTAATTAGAGACACATAATCTTAATTAAAGACACATAAATATGAGTTTATCGAAAAAAACTCAATAACAAAATTTCATAAGAAGCCACACGTAAATCGCAAAAGAAACCACGAAAACAATGAGTTTATCCAACAATGGACAACAAACTTAAGTAACCACCTTTGTCTTTTGTCGCTTTACTCACGGTATGGCGAGACCAGTTTGGTCTGTTGATTGTGTATTTTTCTGTGATGATGCAGGTTTGATTGTATTGATTGATGATTATTTTTGTTTATCTCTTCGGCTTGTGTGTATAGCTTGTTGATGGGAGATTGCCTTACTAAGTATTTGTGATAATATTTACGCATCTCGTGTTTGTGATGCACGTAATAAAGTGTGATCGTGGAGTCATGGCAATAAAGAGGAGGATGATCTAGGGCGTTGATTGATTTAAAATTGGTTTTTGCGCTTTCGTTTTTGGTGTTTGAGCCGTCCTAGGACATTGTTAGGTTGCTGGTTAGATTATGGTACCGTTGACTAATTGATTTGTTGGATTAATTGATTAATAAAATTGTTGTTTTGGTTTAGTGGTTGATTTACTTGTTCCGCATAGTTGAATTGATTGTTAATTAATTTTTTTTCTTAAAAACGGGTATGGTTGTTTCAGTCGTTGATGCAGGTAAAGGCAAAGTGTGATCGTGAGATCGTGGTAAGGAAGAGGGGATGATCTAGGCACTCGGTTGTGTGTTGTGATCGTTGTTATGGTGTTTCTAGGTTGTTAGCTCTGAACAGTATTGTTAGAGTTTTCACTTAGGTTGCTGGTTTTATGCTTCATGGATTATGTTTCTGTTTTGTTGAGTAAGGGAATTGAGTTGTTATTTTTTATAAATCGTTTCCACTGTTATTTGCTATTATTATTGTTATGCGTTGTGAGTTGCTCGTTTGGTTGATAGTGAGTATGGGATCACTAGTCAATAGACTTTTAAAAAAAAAACAAAAAAACGGGATGGGTTGTTTCATATATCATTATCTCCA
>OVBW01002021.1:0-13038 GCA_900406355.1 Erysimum pusillum | reverse complement strand
ATACTTTGGATCACTTGGATTATTTCTTACAACCTCATAAAAGCATACTTATAGTAACTTACTGATGGGGCGCGATGTGATCACGCCTTTTCAGGTTTCACCTAAGAGAACCTAGGAGTTTAACCTTCCGTAAAACAATTAAAAGGCCGCAAGTGCACAACCAATCGTTTGTAGTACTTTAGGTATCGATCCAACGGGGAAAAGATAACCAATCGAATCCTAACGAGAAAAGACGTTTAGTCAGGACCAAATGATGAAAAGCGTTGTTGATGGTGTCACGAATACAAGTAAATGAAAGAAAGCAAATAAAAGCAATGAAAGTAAGGAAAGCAAATTAAACGTGTAGGTAAAGCAATGAGAGAAAGCGTTGGGCCTTTAGGGATTTTCACAGGGGATTCATAAGTAGGGTTCACTTGAGGATTCTGGATAAGTATTCAATTTAAAGCCTATTCAACAAACTACGATTACTATTGATACCAGACCCATGGTCTGTAAGGTTGATACTATTACTCCCTATTCGGTAACTAATACAATAGGCATAGAAACTCAATATGAAGCAAGCATTAAGTTCAAAATCGATATGTTTACTAGATCACACGACAATGTAAATCTTCAAGCGTGATATTTGTAGCTCCTCTAGACCTAGTTCAGATAGTTAACAATCAACTTTCACTGGAAAACTATTCTATGATCAAGTTCAAGGTTAATTACTCCTTAAGCAAGCATTAGGTTCAAGTCAGAAGACGAATAGGAGCAAAAGAAACTATCCTAACAAATCCCTACTCAAGTTTATCCTATCATGAAATCCCCTTTGAGTTACCCCTTAAACCCATCTAAACGACTACTCAGACATGATGGTTTTAGCCGTTGAAATAATCAGAAGATAACTCAAAAGCATGCAATATGAAATTGACGAAAAACGTAAACAAGGTATCGGATATGCTTGTCAACAACAAGTGGTGAAAAGCAAGTCTTCTCCTGAACAAACTAGATAAACTAAGTAAAGCAAAAGAACAGTAAAACAAAGAGATCAAACGTAAAGAACTAGGAGAGACGTCCTGATGGATGCTCTCAGAGGCTTCGGTCTTCTCTCTAAGGCGGCGGCTAGGGTTTCTCACGAGCAAAAAGGAAGCACACAAGAGGCACACACAATGCACACCTAAACCCTAAGGCATAAAGAGGTATTTATAGCCTTAGGAGCTTAGGATTAGGGTTAGGACGAACCCTAATTCGTGTTATAATCTTGGGCCAAACGACTCAGGCTTTTAGTTGCACTTCTAGGGTTTTGAGGCGGCTAAATTAAGTGATTGGCCGCACACACGGGCTCCCAGTCTGCGGTGGACAAGGCACACGGCCGCACACTCACGGCTTGGCCGTGCGGCAAGACAGGTTGGTCTTCAAACGGTTATAACTTCTGATTGACAACTCCAAATTGGCTGATTCCACTTGGAGGCGAATCTTGACTCTTCAAACTTTCCAATGATATTAATATCTCCAAATTTGATGCACTGGAAGATCGCCAATGGATGTCAAACTTCTAATGGTCCGAAACTGTCCTCCGAGTCCATTTTTCTCTTTTCTTGTCGTTTTCCCTTAAAACTGCAAAAGCTCTTTGTTCTTCCTAAAACTTAGTTGTTGGCCTTTATGCATTAGAAATGCACAAGAACCTTATTAAAAGCCATCTAAAACAATAGCTAAAATGGGCGAAAAAACCCATGTTATCAACTCCCCCAGACTTACCTTTTGATTGTCCTCAAGCAAATAAGAAAGTAAAGTCATGGAAAAGAGGTTTGAAAATCGCGGGAGCTCTCTTACCATTAGAGACCGTGTTTCGAGTTGCCCCATGCGAACCACTTTAAACAAGAAATCGCGTTAGAACATTCTCACTATTAGACACACGACTTTCCCGACTCTAGTCCTTTGGTCTCAATCCTGCAAAAACTCCGAATTCACGTTAGTCAACTCTCTACATTCATTAAAGATTTGCGTGACTCTCTCATTCAAAGGATATCATTCAGGGTAGACGGCACTTGGTATTAGGAGGCATTTAGTATTTAGTAGTGGAGCTTAGAGTGTTTAGGGCTACCAGATAATTGCGAGAATGCAGGATATCATGTAAAACCGCTAGAGAGAAAGGACCAGTTAAAGTCCACGGTTTTCATCCCCTCCTCTTCACTCGACTTTTCTTCCTCTTCATGAGACTCCCCCAGACTTATATTTTTCTGTGGGTCTCGCTACTCGTCTTTTCTTTCATGGTTCCTTGCACTCCTATTGTTCCTCCTTTTCTCCGTGCCCCTGATATAGTAGTAACCATTCCCTTTCTTTCAGTTTTTTTTTTTATTATTATCATTAGAATAGGCTTCCATGAATTCCAAAGTATGCACGGTTGTAGCCGCGACATCCCTCGGCTCACTTTCGCGGCTTCCGTAAAGTCCAAAGTGTGCACGGTTGTAGCCGCGACACCCCTTGGCTCACTTCCGCGTTCTCTATTCTTTTTCTCTTTTTCTCTTTTTTTTATTTTTTCGAAAAGGGGAAATGGTATACTGATCGTAGGTCAAATAATAAACCTAAATATGCAAACTACCGGATCAAATACGGTAATCAATTGTAGCACTTTAGGGTCGAATCCACAGGGACCGATAAGTTACACTACGAATTTATGGGATTAAAGTTAAGCTAAGACAGAATAAAATAAGATTTTGTTTCTAACAACCTAACGAGTAATTAAATAAAGCGAATAAATAATAAAAGAAATATTAGACGTAGGGAAACCATCCGGGATGTGACAAAACAATTAAATCAATTAAATTGGAAATATTAAGATATGTTCATGAACTCAATTCACGATAATATAAGTAATCCGCTATGGTGTGCGCTCATACCTAACTTAGCAATACTAAAATAACTCCTAAACCGTTGATTCGCCTATTAAAGTAAAACTAGCATTAACAAACAGGATTGATATGTTCACAAGGTGCCACGACTTCAATTTGTGGTTGGCCATAGATCACCTTGCTCGACTATACTAGTTCAAGCAACTAAACAACACCTTTGATGCCACGAGTAATCACTTATGATCTAGAACAAGTTAGCTACTCAAGCCCTAGCATTAAGAACAAATATAGAAGAGGAACTATAAAATAAATTTCCAAACTAACAACCTAACAATTGGATCACATCCCTTCAGAGTAACACTAGCCTAATAAGGAAACTACTTAAGCATAGAAACAAGAATAAAGATGAACATAAAAGGAAACATCTTTATTAAAGAATCTAAACCTAAAAAAAAAACTATAAACTATTATAGTGGAGTTAATTTTTAATTAATGTGTGGTTGATAAAAAAAAAAAAAAAAAAAAAAAAAAAAAAAATATTACAAAACCGGGGGAGAGCCACTGCTCTGAAAAAGGTGTGTTTGATACAATGGTCGAGCCCTCCTTATATAGGAAAAGGGGAGAGCAACAAAAGGAAACAAAACGAATGGAAAGTCTTGGAGAGGAGGCAAAAGAGGCGGTGGACCGGTTGATCTTGGGCCTGGAATGGTTGGTCCATGGGCCGGATCGATCGGTCCTAAGTGTGGACCGGTCGATCCTATTCTCGCCACGTCAGCTTCGTCGGCAGGTTGACATGTCTTCAGTAAATCGGCCATAAATCTTGATTGCACCATTGGATTTCCTTCAAACCACTTGGAGATGAAAGCTAACTCCCTTGGATATGTTGTGTCACAATCTTAGCAAGATCCAACGGTGGGAAGGTATTCGTCTGAGGCTATACTTCTGACGGGTCTGCTGGACTCTGCATCTTTCAATGTATATTTGCATCCAAAATCATCCAAAACTCTTCCTTTTCCAATATTTGCTTCACAGACCTGTAATACACTAAGTAAAGCATATAAACCTATATTCTATCTAATATAAGTTAGTTGACTCAATATACAAACCGAAATCCTATATAGAAAACGGTAAAAATGGGACTCATCATATACTAATCTCAAGAGTTCACGTATTGCACCTTAAGTTCATGATCAAAAACACGGTCTTTTGAAGGGAGCAAGGTTAGCCAAGTATATTTTGACTTTTCAATAATGAAAGTCAGAAAATACTTGTTATGGTCTCTTGAGATACAAGGTGCAGTCCAAACATCCGAATGAAGTAAATCAAAGCATTTTTCATAAATAGTTTTCAGAGCCGGACCAAAGAAACTCGGGGCCCCATACGACCATACGAATCAAAAAAAAAAAAAAAATTATAGTACAAGAAAATTAGTGACTAAAAAGGAAAACTAATTAAAACAAAATAGTTTTTTTTTTAAAAAAAAATGGAATATAATAAAATCTTGAAAATTAACAACAATTTAAAATCTAAAAATCATAAGTTTTTTTAGAATATTTTTTAAATACAAAATTTAGCATATATCATATTCAAGAAACATTTCTTTCTTCAAATTAACAATATATATATATGATTTTTTTTTTTAAAGTGGGGCCCCTAAAATTGGGGGCCCCATTCAAATGTTTCACAAGCATGTGCCAAGGTCCGGCTCTGATAGTTTTAGAGTTTGGAAAAACAGCCTTGCAATGTTTGCCAAGGATACACGCCTCACATCTAGAGTTATCGAAAACAATATTTGGAAAAATTAAACTTAAAGCCCTCGAATGAGGATGACCTAAACGGAAATGCCATAAGTCTTCTAGCGTGGCATTCATAGATAAAGGAACTTGGTTTAAAATCGGAACACTTGAAATAATTTGTAATGGAGACGCCTTAAGCACATAAAGATCATCCGTAGTGTCTTACTTTCCAAGTAGTTTCCCACTCTTAATATCCTGAAAATGCACATCGTTAGGTCCAAACTTTATATAACAATTTAAATCTTTTGTTGCCTTTTTCACCGAAAGGAGATTACTCGTGAATTTGGGCATATATAAAGCTTCAGATTTCTTATCGAATAAGTTAATTTGACCTATGCCTTCTATGTTTACTTTACTTCCATTGGCTGTAGCAACATGACCACTAGTAGGTTTTATATTCTCAAGCAACTTAGCATTCTTAACCATATGGTGAGATGCACCCGAATCAACAATGTAGTGATCATTAGAAGTACTCGTAATGTTAGAGTAGAGAGAGATACCATTGTTAGCGTTGAGCTTAGAGGCCATGGCTTGAAGTAGAGCTTCCAAGTCCGCCTTTTTCATCACAATATCTCCTTGAGAGTTAGGTGTAGCTGGAACCAAAGCTAGTTCTTGTCCCGAGGCCCCCTTGGTACCCACCTCTCCTTGACCCGAGCTAGAACCATCGACCATGTGAGCTCTTGGTTCCTTGAATTTACTCGGCTTTAGATGAGGATAAAGTATCCATCATTTTTCTTTGATGTGTCCCTTTTGTTTACAATGCTCACACACCAAGTTTCTTCGATCTTCATTTGGTTTATACACTCCTTTGCTCGCCACCGGTGTTTCCTCTTTCCCTTGAAGAGCTCCTTTGTTGGCCGTGGGTAGATCTCCCTTGTAGAACAAGCTGAGACCACCAATCTCCTTTTGGATTTGGGAACATTTCCCATCTAGAGTTGGTAGTTCATCTCCTCTTAGAATATGTTGAACTAGTCCGTTGAAATTCGGACTTAGACCCAAAAGCAAGCCAAAAACATTGTCTTGCTCTCGCCTCATGGCTAGCTCTTTTGGTTTGATTTTTGGAGGTCTTAGCATTTCGAGCTCAGCTAGGAGAGATCGGTACTTTCCAAAGTACTTCTTGAAGTCGAGATCCTCCATGTGTAAGTTGTTGATGGCTCTCTTGACTTCAAACACCGAGTAAAGTTTGAGACATCGCCATACACATTCTTGAGTGTATACCATAGTTCTATAGCCCTCTCACAGTAGGAGTAAGCTTGTAGTATAGATGTCTCGAGAGAATTTTGAAGAGCCACAAGCGCTACTTGGTCTTCTTGAGCCCACTTCTCCTCTTCGGGAGTGAGTTCTTTCTCTTCTTCTTCGTCTTCTTCTTTGATTTCAGTCGAGGGATCTTTCTTCCCTTTGGTGGCTTCAATGTGGTTCCATAATCCACAGCTACCCAAGTTATTCTTCGCCGAACGAGCCCATAAAAGGTAGTTTTCGCCGTTGAGTGTAACCAGAATCACTATCCTTTTGAAGTGTGAGAAATTTTCCATGAGTGCAAAGCGGATGCAAGAGAAATAGATTTAGGGAAACAGATTTGAGTTTAGAGAACAAATGAACAAGAAAATGCTTTTCTTTAACCGTTGGATAATAGCAAACGAGATGAGGAAGAAAGCGTTTTTGCGAATAGAGTTTTGAGAACAGAGATTTGGAGTTTAGAATGAGGATCTTGCTCTGATACCATGTAGAGTTTTAGAGAGAGTTTAAGCGGAAATTTAGATTAGTGGAGAATCATAGTTGAGAGAAGAGTAGAAAAGATTTATTGCAAGAAAACTCATTTCCTTAGAATTACTTGGTTTACACATAGGTTACATATATAGAAGGAGACAAGTTTAGGAGATTACACATTAGAGGCTTAAAGGCAACGTTCCTAAGACAATGACATGATAGAGAGCTTTTCCATGTTTACTCAAAATGAACTCTTTGACTTCATAACCTTAAACGGCTCCTTCCTCTTTTGTCTCCAAACCTTCACATGTGATTCTAAAGCATCCTATGCTCCTTGATTTAATTAACCATGACTAAGAATAGTTTAATTAAATCCTTCTTGATTAATAGAGTTTACTATTATTTGATTAAAGATCAGCATGAATTTTTACTTCTATGATTGTGTAAGAAAAACACAAGAAATTTGTGGTGAACTGATGACGTTTAATAACCACTTTATGCTTCCACAATTCAGAGAAAGTCAAGAATAATCAATCTTCTTTTCCCAAAAAAAAAAAAAAAACATTTTGTATTATATTGTTTTGTTTTGCCACTTTGAATTATTAATGATAATGCATGTTCATCAATACTATGTAGCTTGATTCATATTTTCAAACTACTTAAGCAGGAGCAATTATGGCTGGGGAACTTACGTCGTTTGGTATACAAAAGCTATGGAACCTACTGAGTCAAGAATGCGAGCTATTTCAGGGAGTCGAAGATCAAGTTGCTGAACTAAAAAGGGATCTAAGCTTGCTAAGCTCTTATCTGAAAGACGCAGATGCCAAGAAACATACAAGTGCAGTGGTGAAAACTTGTGTTGAAGATATCAAGGAAATCATTTTTGATGCAGAAGATATAATGGAAACCTTTCTTCTAAAGCAAAAACTCGGAAAAACAAGTGGAATCAAGAAGAATATCACAAGACTTGCTTGCATTATTCCAGATCGTAGGAAAAATGCATTAGATATTGGAGGCATACATACGAGGATTTCCAATGTGATCTGCAATATGAAGAGTTTTGGAGTACAAGAGAAGGTAACCGATAGTGGGTATATGCAACCTCTACGTGACAGACAAAGGGCGATGCGACAAACTTTTCCTACCGATGACTACGAAAGCGACTTTGTGGGGTTGGAGGCAAATGTTAAGGAATTGATTGGATATTTGGTGGAGGAAAATAATGTTCAAGTGGTTTCTGTAACCGGGATGGGTGGTCTTGGTAAAACCACTCTTGCTAGACAAGTTTTTAATCACGAGGATGTAAAACGTCAGTTTGATGGGCTCGCATGGGTGTGTGTTTCACAAGATTTTACCCGGATATCTGTGTGGCAAAAGATCTTGGGGGATCTCAAACCCAAAGAAGAAGAAAAGAAAATCTTACAGATGACAGAATCTACACTCCAGCGTGAACTAATTCTATTGTTGGAAACGTCTAAGTTATTAATTTTCCTCGATGACATATGGAAAAAAGAAGATTGGGACATAATAAAGTCAATATTTCCACGGACAAAAGGTGACATCCTATGGTACACTCACTAGCATGTGATCATACTCAACAAGCTAGCTAACNTTGTTTTTTTTTTTTTTTTTTTGGCAGGTTGGAAAGTGTTGCTCACTTCTCGAAATGATAGTATTGCTATGCGTAGAAATACAACCTATATCAACGTAAAACTAAAATGTCTAACCACTGCAGACAGTTGGACACTTTTTCAAAAGATAGCACTCACTATAAGAGATGCATCCGGTAAGTATTCCTTTTTCAGCATACACTCTATCGTGTCAGTATCTTCGATTTCTAGCCTACTTGTAGAATAATTTAACCTAGTGATGATGTTGTGCAGAATCTAAGATTGATGTGGAAATGGAAGAGATGGGTAAGCAGATGATCAAACATTGTGGAGGACTACCATTGGCCATCAAAGTGTTAGGGGGCTTGTTAGCTGCGAAATACACACTGCATGACTGGAAAAGATTATCTGAGAATATTGGATCTCATCTCGTGGGAGGAAGAACTGATTTTAATGAGGAAAACAACAATTCAGTTAAGTATGTTTTGTCTCTCAGCTTTGAAGAATTGCCTAGTTATTTGAAGCATTGTTTCCTCTACCTAGCCCATTTTCCAGAAGATTATAATATAGAGGTAGAGAAATTGTATTATTACTGGGCTGCAGAAGGAATATATGAGCCTAGGCATTACGATGGAGAGACCATTAAAGATGTTGGAGATGTCTACATAGAGGAGTTGGTGAGGAGAAATATGGTCATTTCAGAAAGAGAAGCTACGACACTGAGATTTAAAACTTGTCATTTGCATGACATGATGAGAGAAATTTGTTTGTTTAAAGCCAAAGAAGAGAATTTTCTACAAATTACTAGTATCTGCCCTCCAACCACTAACTTTCAATCTACTGTCACTTCTCGCAGATTTGTCTCACATAATCCTACGACATTACATGTGGAGAGAGATATAAATAATCCAAAACTTCGATCTCTCTTGGTTGTTCAGGTGAATAGTGCAGAATGGAAGCTATCAGGTTCAAATTATACAAGGTTAGAACTTCTGAGGGTGTTAGATGTCGATAGAGCCAAGTTTAGAAAAGGGAAGGTACCTTCTGGCATTGGAAAGCTCATCCACTTAAGATACTTGAGCTTAGAAGATGCTGATGTATCTCATTTACCTTCTTCTCTAGGAAATTTGAAGTTGTTGATCTATCTAAATTTAGACATTAGGATCGCAGGATCTATATTAGTGCCCAATGTCTTGATGGGGATGAATGAATTGAGATACCTTGCATTACCAAGAGATATGCAGAGGAAGACAAAGTTGGAATTGAGTAATCAAGTAAACTTGGAGACCTTGATTCATTTCTCAACAAAAAATAGCAGCTTGGAGGATCTTCATGGTATGGTCAAGCTAAGGACTCTCACCATCAAATTAACTAAGGAGACAAGTATGGAAACTGTACATGTATCAATAGGTGGACTGCGATACCTGGAAAATCTTGATATAAATAGGGGGAGGATAGAGGAAGATATAGTATTGGATTTCGTTAATCTAAAAGAGCTGAGATTGTATAATACGCAGATGACAAGACTTCCTAAAGAACAACACTTTCCTTCTCGCCTAACGACATTACATCTGTGTAATTGTCGTTTGGAGGAGGATCCAATGCGGATTCTTGAGAAATTGCTTCAGTTGAAAGAGGTTAATTTATGGTATCGAGTATTCATTGGGAGGAGAATGGTTTGCTCGGGTGGTGGGTTTCTTCAATTGCAGAAGCTTGTATTACTTGATCTAGAGGAATGGGAAGAGTGGATAGTAGAAGAAGGCTCCATGCCCCTTCTTCATACTTTGGAAATTTGGAAATGTCCAAAGTTAAAGGAGGTTCCTGATGGGTTGCGATTCCTCTATTCCTTAAAGGATCTGATTGTGCCAAAGGAATGGGAGGAGAGATTGTCAGTAGGAGGAGCAGATTATGACAAAGTCAAACACATCCCTTCTGTTAAGTGCTAATTAAGGATGAGGCTCTCAGCAATTACGGAATATATGTACACAGGTAAAATATCATTTCCCTAAATCTTCATATCAAGTTCACAAAAATCAATCATTCAGAGAAAGGGGATTATATGTTTTATGGTATAACAATGTTACTTCAAATGACGAAATTGTTGAATTTAATTAAATTCCGGGGTGAAATTCCGGGGTGAAGTTTTTAGAAATTTAATTCATGGGTATACTTATAATCTTGATCGTGAACATAGCTTTTTTTGTTTTCAATTTTCCCAGAATATAATGATCGATGATTACATGAGGCGGTGCAGTGAAGGTGTTCGATCTATACACAAAATCTCGTACGGAAAACTCATATCTATACCTTTGCTAATTCAGAGAGCTTAGGCATGTCATTTCTTGCATTAGTATATTCTCTTTGTCTTGTCTTTTATTTGTGTTACCAAGCTATTCCACTTGTGATTCTTTCTCTAAAACTTGTTTGATGTTGAAAAACTTCAAGCTATGAAGAACCTCCTGTTTTGTAATGACTGTTTAAAACTGATATTTGATGAGTGTTTCACTTGAAAATATGTCTGGCAATCAATCCTGCAAAAGGACCAGTTTATGAGGAGCATATACATAGAACCTTGCGGATCAGAAGGTGAACTTTCTCGACTGTTGAAAACTAGTGCATCTGTGATTGTTATAGATATATGGAACAACACAGCTTGGAATCTCATAAAGATCGAAAAGTAGTTCAATATCTGTTTATCTCATACTGTGCTTATGGCTGTTGTTTAAGATGATCGTGGTTCTTAACAAAAACTCTGTTTAAGATGATCATTCCAAATTGATATTGTATGAGACGCATAGCTCATTGTTTTTTTTGCTTTTCTTTGTTTTTCCTTTCTGGGAACTTTTAGGCAGTGAATGGGAGACAGAGTGCGGTGCGTAATTGCAACAATGCGGGACGGTCCAATTTTATTTCACCATTCGCGTCAAACTTGTATCATACATATTTTGTAATTAAAAAATAAAAGAAAAATAAGTTTTACTGTAGGCGGAATTGTTTTACGACCAAAATCAAAATACCGCACCTCACCTTTGGAACTCATCAAATACCATGCGGTTACAGTGCGTTTTTTATATTTGTACGTATATGTGCATATATACATATAATATATACATTATATAGGTCATATTTTTCTCTTATAAAAAATGTAGAAGTTTGTTTTATCTAATAACACATGTTTACCAAACAAAAAAAATATTTTGATGATTTTTTTTTTTTTTAATAATTCAAATTTATTAATTATTATAATCCGCACCGCAAATAGTTTTTTTTACCAATCAAACATTATTCAATACCGCTTATTTTGGACAAACCGCACTTGTCCCGCAAATATATTTCTCCCGCACGTACCGCATTTGAACCGTACCGCACTATAATAACGCACTTATCCCGTCCCGCAAAACGCTGTTACCATTCGGACCCTTAGTTTGGTCTATACATATTGCATTTATGTGATCACAAAAATGCAGATGGAAGCTATCTCACCATCTTGTCTGATTTCTAGGAACTTAACTTTTGGACAACCTATCTTAATGACTCAGTTTGAAAATCTTGTATAGAGAAAATGTTAGTTTTTTAATTAAGATAAGTTTTATCTCCGGCTCTTGCTTTATACACGGTTCGTTTATCCAAACTTCAGTTTCTTCGAGGTACGTAGTCTCACTTAGTATCATCTATTTCATGCATTTCAAAAGTTGCTCATTTCACAAGTGCTTAAATTAGTATGTGGAAGAATCGTAATGAAATATTTTAAGTTTGTACAAGAGAGTAATTGTTACTTGACAATATCATACGCGACAAGCTTTATTTATTGATCAATTTAGAAGCACCCAAGTTAAATTGTACATCTGAATGTTGCAATGATGCTGCTTGAAGAACAAGTTCATAACTTATTTAGGATTTTACTATTATGTTGAATTGAGGCCACTTGATTAAACTGAATAAATACCAGAACTGAGAAATAGACATGCATTATTGCAAATGCCATTTCATGAAAGCAAACATCTAACAAAATCCAAAACACGACTAAATATGATTATCCTTATAATCAAAAACTGATAGACAAACCAAGAAACAAGACTTCTTTTAGAAGGAAAAGATATTTGCGACAACCAAAACCTATAAAAAGCAAACTTATCTCATGAAGGTCTTAAGCTTGGTCTTCAGCCTCGGTGATAACCTTGGCGGCAGGAAGGGCCTTAGACGCCAAGAGATCAGTGAAGTCTTGGTATGGCGATTTACTGAATCTGGTCTCTTTCCAGAACTCTGGTGTAAGGAACCCATATGTCTTCTGTAGGAAATCAAATGTAGCCTGCATGGTCGTAACGCCAACATCATCAAATCCACCATTAACCAATCAATCACAGATAACGAAGCAACAATGTCCATCAAATTGAGTTAAAGATCATCAAAAAGATCAATAGTCATCTACAAGTTGCAATTGGCTACACTTACAACTGCAAAAACCATTTACTATCGACAATCACTTCAACAACTATAGATTGAGGTAAATTAAGAATCAGAGAGATACAATGTCAAGTATTTTATCACACCATCCTCACAAGAAATAAACAAATTATGGTAATTTTTTATGTCCTTCTGACTTCTTTCTCTCATAGTATCACGTCAAGCTTTGTTGGAATGTTCAGAAGAAAAACGACATCTATTAGTAAAATTCAGCTTCCTTGGCACACAATTTTTCAGCAGAAATGTCAAGGGAGTATCTGAATTGAATAAACACCCTAGCAGTGTCAGCACCTACATAAAAACAATCAGATTAATAAAAAAATAAAAAGTATGAGCCGTGAAAATAAAATAAAAATGTGAACGAAAAGCCAATTACTTCATCAGAACCAACTTCAAGAACCATTTCTTGCAGCTTATCAAATCCAGCATAGCCAAGATCATTGAGCACATTCAGGACATTACCAATAGAGTTGAACAACACTTTCATATCATCAGTGATGATGAAAGAACTTCTGCAACTCAGAAACACTCCATCGACTTCTGCTTGTTCATCTTCCTCAATCTGAATCTCACTGGGCATTAATTCTCCACAACTACACCTTGAGGTACAAAAATTGCTGTATACCT
>OVBW01002020.1:0-13041 GCA_900406355.1 Erysimum pusillum | reverse complement strand
CTTAATAAAGTAGTAGTTAGGGCCATAGTAAGGGTTCAAAAGATCTCTGTCGTCATTCGTGAATGCTCGGAATATCTTCACGATTAATTCTGTGTTTTCGTCAAAATCAATTTTCTTTTTTCCATCACGAAACAAGATTTGTTTCTTCTCCGCTTCTTGCTCCAAGTTTATCATCGAGATACTTGGAAAATTAGGTGTCTTAGGGTTTTAAACCACGTATGTATTAATAGTATTATATATTTTATGATTTAGAAGGATATTGATGAGACTGTTATCAAATATGTAATATATCTATTATGTGAAGTTTAGTATATATCTCTAATGAAAACTTGTCACGTGTTAAATTACAATTAATTGGATCGTTATACATATCAGTTAATCAAATAAATATCGATTCATAAAAAATATATCATGTTTGATCAAATATTATCATAAACAATCTTTATTTACTCAATAAACATATTAATTAAAATAAAATAATATATACTCATTGAAAACAAAATTGTACATGAACACATGTTATAAACCTTTCAAAAATATATTTGTAGTTGTAAGTTGTAACGATAAAATTTGTTCAGATTTAAAATTGTCATTAAGGTTTGGTGAATCCTATAATGTCATATTCATTTGTAATTTTAGACTAGACAAATATCTTAACACCATATTTTTACTCTATTAAACTTCTTAACATTATTTGCGTAGCTTTATTATTACTACTTTAAACTGCTTAATATAATTCATAATAATCTATCTATATAATAATAACAATCTGAAAAATACGTATAGTTGTGTATTTTCATTACCACTCTATTTTATGGTCGTGTCTTTTCATTTTAGTGGTTGTGTATTTTTTATTGTAACTCTATTTTACGATTGTGTATTTTTATTATAAGGTAGTGTTTTTTTATTATAATTTTTTAATTTTTTTATATTTTTATTTAAATTGAATCTAACTGAACCGTCATTTTTCCTCTAATCTAATCAGCCTCTCTGCAATTCTCTGCTTAACTCCTTCGAATTGTTATCTAATGCGTTTGATATTTGCTTAAGCCCACTTCGAAGAGGAAGCCAGTACCATTCCTGGTTTACAAGCTAAGTCGGCGAAGGTATGTTGCACGTTAGGTTTTGACTATAAAAGGTGAAACTTAGTGTACAAGAAAACGTGAGCCGTTTTTCTTAGGTTCCAAGGAGGTTTGGGCGATATAGAGAGGAGAGAGAAGAACAAGAAATAATGAAAGGAAAAAGAAGAAAATCATCTAAAAGAAGGGAAGAAGCTCGTGTCTTTACCTTAAGATTTCTTCTTTAGCTTTCTTTGTTGTTCTTCTCTAAGCTTAGTATCTGAAGCATAAAAAACGTTGTGTAAACCTTGATTGATAGTAGATGGCTGTGCCAGGTCCTTATCCCATGGTGAGAAAAAATGACCAGTAAAAAGAAATGAGACTAGTTTCAAGTCCAAGCTTAGATAGAACATTTCCGTTGACACGCAGATAAGTGAGAGACAAATACAGCAGTTTGAATTTTTACAAAACAAGCAAGTAGTGGAAACAAACAAGAAATAAGAGACAAAGGACAAAATCACTCTTGACCTGATATGAGATTGATCATCGATTTTCTTCTAATGGACGTGGATGAAGATTCGGGCAGTTTTCTATATCGACTTTGTTCAGTTTCAGTTTCGGAAAAGAGACTTGATCACTCCCATAGATGCTTCTTAGTTCATTCAAATAATGTAGACGAAGGACTTGTAGCTCTTGAAAAGGATCAACCCCAACACCTTCAGCTTTCTCTTTGTTTATTAATTCTGTCATCTTAGGCGAGCCTTCTACGCTTAGAGACTCAAGATTTGTTGCATATATCAGCCATGTCAAATCCTTTAGATTTATGCATGAGTATATTACCACAGCTGAGAGATCCTTGAACCATGTCTTATTGCTTGGAGTGATGATTTGATTGGAAGATGTGGATGCAGCAAACTGGTCTATTCTGTTGTTGCCTTCCCATTCTGTCCCTGACTCTGTGATATCACAGTTCACCATTTCAAGTTTGTGAAGACTACTCAACGCACCAATGGCTGCAAACGATACTTTAAGTCCTTCGAGATATAGACCTTGTGTCTTCCCTGCCAATCTTTTGCTTCCTAAAAACTCTTTCAAAACAGAATCGTTATTCACAGTAACGGTCAAAACTTCTAAACCCTTCAACTTCTCCAAGATCTTCAGCAAGCAGCAATCTAATGCAGCAGCAGAACCATGAAATCTTAAAACCTGCAATTTTCTTAATTCTGAAATCATACTCACACTTCGAAGATTGGATGTGGACTCTAGATTCAAGTGAATCAACTGACTCAAGACTCTTAAACCTTCCGGTAAATACTTTATACTCGTCCCTGTTAAGTTGAGAAGCCGCAAAGAAACCAACTCCGAGATTCCTTTTGGCAACTCGGTGATTTGGAGGTTCCAAGATAGATCCAAAACCACCAGAGTCGACATGACGAGAAAGAACTCACCAACAATATCTACCAATTTGTTATTTTGAAGGAACAAGGTTACAAGATTTGTCTGGTCAGGAAATTCAGGATCGTCTGGTATGCTCTCAATCTCATTGTTGATCAGAGACATCTTTGTCACGGTTGTCCAATCCGTGACATCAGGGAGCTGACTTAAACCAGCATCTGTTTTCACAACAAATCTTTCTCCATCCCTAATTTTAGACACTATCAGCAATGCCATCTCACGGATCATATCATGCATATACACTTTCTTATTAGACTCGCCATCAACCAATAACAAACCTACCCCAACAAGAATATCGATTATCTCGTAGCCTCGATCCTTTGCTCTCTCTCTTCCGTCTTCTTCATCAATGAAACCCTCACCTATCCAATACTCTACCAGCTCATCTTGTTTGATATAATATGCCTTGGGAAATAAGGCACAGTACTGGAAACACTTGGCATCTTTTACTTCTAAAATATCATAGCTTAACTTCAAAACTTGAAATATGCGCTCTGTACCTTTCAGCTCACTCGGAAAAGACTCCAAAGTATTGAGTGCTTGATTCCATTGACGTACAGTAGTCTTAGATGCAAGAGTCTTTCCAATTACTTCAAGTGCAAGGGGTAAGCCACAACACTTAGACGCAATCTTTTTTGCTATCTCAGAAATTTCGTCATTTAACCTGTCGTGTCTGATCTTGAGCTTGAACAAATCCCATGCTTCATCTTCCGCCAGGAATGGAACTTCTATGTCCTCATTTGCCCCCATAATTGAATAGACATCCTTAGAACGAGTAGTAAACACGACTTTGTATTTTCTCTCTAGCACTGGAATGCCTATTGCTGTTAAACTCACATCCTTCCATAAGTTATCTAATAACAGCACGAACCGGGGCTTAATATCTCTTAGAACCCTGCTTATTTCACCAGCTTTCTTCGTTCTTGAGTATGTAGACCAATTATTGTCACAGAGGTGTAATCTTTCCCCGATTGCATCTTGAATCTTCTCGACATCTGCATCTTTAGACGATTCAACCCAAATAACAACATCATAATCATCCTTGACTTCAGTGAACTTGTTGTTAATTAGAGTGAGGAGGGTGGTTTTGCCTATGCCTCCCATACCGTAGATTCCCAACAATTTATTTTCATCTTTTCTAAGACTTTCCCAAGTCTTTGCCAGCGTCGTATCAAGACCAACTGTTTGTTGGCAAAGTCTCACTTGTACCACAGGAGGAGGAGGTTGCTCAGTCACTTCTTTAAACTCTTTACCGGAGAGACTTTTAACTTCAGTCAACTTCTTGAATACCTTTTCGCCTAGGTTGCAGCTTGAGAACCAGCACCCAGATCTTGACAGACGTCGACGTACAGCGGAAGCATTCTGAGAAGAAGCATCCCGAGCGGACGCAACATCAATTAATTCATTGGTTTCTGTCTCAATTTCTCCGACTTTTAAAAGCCACCTAGTCACTGTAGCTAGCCGTTGACCACCTTTAAGCTCCTCAGCATTGACTCTGCTTAAGACATCTTCTCTTTCTGCTTTAAGCTCATCCAAAGCACTCTCCAACAAGACAAGATTTTCCTTCAACTTGCAAGTGTAACCCACCTTTACACACAAGTAAGACAAAGCAGACTTATAACATGGCTCAACTACCGGCCAACACCAATTCATTGTGCTCAGGATTGAGATAGAGAACTAAGATGAGAGTAGCAAATTTTAAACAGATCTTTGTATACAGAACAGGATTTTTGGATTGGGGAGTAGCAAGAGGAAACAGATCTTTGTGCAGGAATATAATATAATGGTCTTGACTTTGAAATATAGAAAGAGAGACGAAGGAAAAAGTGAGATGATGAAAGAAAGAAAAGATAATGGAGAGAGATGAAGAAAAACAAAAGTTTTATGTCGAATGCATTTAAAATTAAAGATGCGTTCTACGTCTCTATTGGTAAAGTTGATGTCTAGCTAAAAAGGTGTAATAGCAGTATGGAGTGGAAAATAGAATAATGGTTTTTTTTGTTTTTTAAATTAACTAAACCCAAGTAGGTTACTCTCTTCAACGTCAACACCTACATAATCCTTTACAAGATCTTGTACGAGTGCCAAATCTTTTTTTTTTTTTTTTTTGTGGGAGTGCAAAATCTAAGTTCCAACAGATCTGTGTTCTCCCATCTTGATTCTCTTGCCGCTTTCTAAATGGGTAATATTTTCTCCGTTGAATCTCCATCTTGTGATAAACCTTTTATGCCATTCTTGTGTGGGAAACGGAAGTATTTATACAACCTGGAGGGAAATCTAGAGGATTTGCATAAAGTAATGCAAGACCTCAACGCAATGAGAAATGATGTGTTGAAAAGAGTATCGAAAGAAGAAGAGATAGGTGTACAAGTGCTACAAGAAGTGAAGAAGTGGATTTCATTGGTCGAAGAGACTGAAACGAAAGCCAATCGTCTGATTGATGAAAGTGTCTCTGAAATTCAGAGACTATCAAGGTATGGCTATTGTTCCCTGATCCCTGCATCGACCTGTCGTTACAGTGAAAAGGTACTCATGACTTTGGAAGAAGTTAAAACTCTGAAAACTACGGGAGTTTTTGAAGTTGTCGTTCACAGAGCTCTTCCACCTCTTGCGATAAAGATGCCTCCGATTCAACTAACTTTTTCTCAACAAAACTTGTTTGAAAGGGTATGTAATTTTTTAGAGGAAAAAAATGTTGGGACTTTGGGTATTTATGGTAGGAGTGGAATAGGCAAAACCACCATTCTTACTAAAATAAAAGAAAAGTTTCTAGAAGCATTTGGTCTTGTGATCTTTGTTGTTGTGGGGTCTCGAGAGGTGGAGTGCATACAGGAGGAAATCAGCAATAGATTAGGCCTACAATGGGGAAGAGAAACTAAAGAGGAGAAGGCAGCTGAAATATTGATGACCTTAAAGGGAAAGCGATTTTTCTTGTTATTGGACGGTATACAGAGGGGAGTGGATCTTGAGGAAATTGGAGTTCCATTTCCGAGCAGAGAAAATGGATGCAAAATCGTATTCACCACTCGATCTCGGGAAGCATGTGATGAAAGCAAGTGGGTTGATGTTAAGGTAGAAATCCCATGTTTGAGCGCAGAAGAATCATGGGATTTGTTTCAAGAGACAGTCGGAGAGAACACCTTGAGAAGTCATCCAGACATACCTAAGCTCGCAAGAGTAGTTGCTAGTACATGTCGTGGTTTGCCCATTGCTCTCAAACTCATTGGTGAGACCATGTCAAGCAAAAGGACTGTAAGTGAATGGCGTTACACAATTCATGTTTTGGCTTCATCGACAGCCGAATGTCCAGATATGGAAGATGGGGCTCTTCCCATTTTAAAGTCTATATATGATAATATTAGTGATGAGAACATGAGGTTATGCTTCCTTTATTGTGCTCTGTTTCCAGAAAATTTTGATATAAGAAAAGAAGATCTGGTAAACTACTGGATATGCGAGGGAATCCTTGCAAAAGAAGATAGAGAGAAAGCTGAGATCCAGGGATATGAAATTATCTGTGATTTGGTTAGGATGCGATTATTGATGGAGGGTAGGAATGGATATTGTGTAAAGATGCATGGTATGGTTCGTGAAATGGCCTTGTGGATAGCATCTAACTTCGGCAGGCATATTGAACATTTTGTCGTTGTAGGCGGTGAGAGATACCAGATGCCAAAGCTCAATGATTGGGGGATGATTAGAAGAATGTCAGTGATATCTTCTCATATTCAGAATATATCGGATTCTCCCCAATGTTCCGAGCTTACAACCCTTGTCTTCCGAAGAAACAAACATTTAAAATGGATCTCGGGTGCTTTCTTTCGGTGGATGACAAGTCTTGTAGTCTTGGATCTATCATTTAATAGACAACTTGCTGAGTTGCCAGAAGAAGTTTCAAGCCTGGTGTTGCTGCGGTTTCTCAACTTATCATGGACATGCATAGAAGGATTGCCCCTTGGTTTAAAAGAGCTCAAGAGTTTGATACACTTGGATTTGGATTATACATCTAATCTTAAAGAAATTGACGTGATAGCAAGTTTATTGAATTTGCAAGTACTAAGATTATTTCAGTCTGTTCCTATGGATCTCAAGTTAATGGAGGATATACAACTTTTGGAGAGCCTGAAAGAGTTGAGTCTAACCGTGAGAGGATCTTCTATTTTGCAGCGGTTACTAAGTATCCATCGGCTGGCAAGTTCTATCCAACGTTTACATCTCCGTGAAGCTAGAATAGTCGATGGAGGAATATTATCATTGGACGCTATGTTCAGTATTCGTGAGCTTGATATTTTGAGATGTAATATTCCTGAGATAACCATTGATTTGAGAAGCACCATCCAAAGGGAGACGGTACATGTAGGTGACATTGAGAAAATTCCACAATTCCAGAACATACGCACAATGACTATTCATGGGTGTGAATGTCTTAGAGACTTGACATGGTTGCTATTAGCCCCATGTCTCGGTGATCTATTTGTATCTGAATGTCCGCAAATGGAAGAAGTAATAAGCAAAGAGAAAGCTATGGCTAAGCTGGGTCATACAAGTGAGCAGCCCTTTCAAAGTCTAACTAAGCTCGTCTTAGATGGTTTACCAAAACTGGAGAGCATCTACTGGACTCCTCTACCTTTCCCAGTTCTGGAGTATCTGGAGATAAGGCGTTGTCCAGAGCTGAGAAGACTTCCATTCAACTCTGAGAGCGCTATAGGAAATCAAGTTGAAATAAAAATTGAGGAGCAATGGACAAAAGTAGTTGAATGGGAGGATGAAGCTACAAAACAACGTTTCTCACATTTCGATAACAGGTATCTTCTTCCTTATACAACATTTTCTTCTCTAACTTTTTCGATCAGACATCTTCCCACATAAATGTCACCTATCATAGTATTATATTTCTCATTGTCATAATTGTTATTATTTATAGAAACTGGAAAGCTAATTTGATAAGATGTTCCAATGGTGATCCTCATTTTGATTGATCATTGTTTGTACGAATTATATAACAACGAACGGAGTGCAGAGATTTTCCACAGATGGCTGAAGATCCGAAGATAGATGGTTCAACATCTGAGTCACATCCAATCCAAAACATAGACCTGGTTGGGACTACAGGAAGTGGAAAAACTGCCACTGCAAATAACATCAGAGGAAAGAAGGCGATCCAATCGGTAACACACGCAACATGTGTTACTGTGAAGTGCCAGACATATAGAGTTTTGACACCAGATGACCCAATAAGCAATATCATTTACACTCCTGGTACGATTTTTTCTATGTGCTTGATACCTAACTAAATAATCATGCGTGGGAAATAAATTACAAATTTTCTAATAAATATGGTTTACACTGTACGTATAATTAGAACAGGATCCTGTATTTCTGTTTCAATATAGTGTTAAGATTAAAAAGCGACATAACTAATAATGCTGAAACAAATATAATCATTTATATCAATACTATCTTCAATCATATATACTATTCAATTATATATACTATTAATATGATTTTCCTCACAAAGAGTTGGTTTAAAAAATTTCACAAACACCTTCGATATGTAAGGTCTAGATTGAAAGTAGCCTAGTCTGATCTTGTTTTGGACACACTCTTAAGTAACGAGAAACATAAGAGTGTTTCTCGTTGTGAGGAATTCTCCTAATGAGGGCCTATGGGAAGCTTATATGTGTCACCTCTCAATTTTGTCTCAAATACACTAAATATTAATCTTTTTTATGTACTTCTCATTATATATATGAAAATTATAAGAAATTATGAGATTAAGACACATTTTTCTATATTTTATTTATATTTTCATCATTTAAAGTAAAAGATGATGGGAACCGAGTTTTGTTTTTGACTGTACATGTCATATTTTCTGACTTTGGGAACTGGATTTAGGCAAGAGGAAGGTGAAGGAGATGCTTTTTAATTTGAAGAATGAGGCAAGACTTATTGGGATCTCAGGGATGATTGGTACAGGGAAAACCATTCTTGCCAAAGAGCTTGTGCGGGACGAGGAGGTCCGAGGTAATCAGTTTTGTTTAAGCCTTATGTGCTTGTCTAATTATTTATGTGACTGAATATCCTTCATTAATATGCTTGGGCCATCTTTGTAATCTTTTGAGCAGGTTGTGTTGTTGCTTAATAGCATGTTTTGTTGGTTTATTTTGATGATCATGCATCTATATATGTATGTTCCATTATGTAATGTTCATCTCGGATTCGGTGAACTATTGTTGAGTTGTCTAGTTGAGTTCTTGATATTAGACTATTCAGAGTCGGATAGACTGTTTTGTTAATGCTAAAAAGGCTTTAATTTATGGCTTTTACAGGCCACTTTGGGAACCGAGTTTTGTTTCTAACTGTGTCACAATCTCCCAATCTTGAGGAGCTGAGAGCCCTTATACGGGGATTTCATACTGGCCATGAGGCTTCCTTTGGTGCCACTCTTTCGGAATCCACTGGTCATACACGGAAGCTAGTGATCCTTGATGATGTTTGGACAAGGGAATCGCTAGACCAGCTGATGTTCAATATTCCAGCAGGAACCACAACGCTTGTAGTCTCACAGTCTAAACTTGTAGATCCCAGAACCACCTATGATGTAGAGTTACTATATGAATATGAAGCAACGACTCTGTTCTGCCTCTCTGCTTTCAACGAGAAATCAGTCCCTTCAGGGTTCAACAAAAGTTTGGTCAAGCAGGTACAAGTGTTACATGCATAGTAGTAATAATCTTTGTACTTTCACTACTCATATCGACTTATTTGGTAGGTTGTTGGGGAGTGTGATGGTCTACCTTTGTCTCTGAAAGTCATTGGCGCTTCATTAAAAGACCGACCTGAAAGTTATTGGGAAAGTGCAGTGGAGAGGTTATCAAGAGGTAAACCTGTTGATGAAACTCATGAGAGTAAAGTGTTTGCTCATATCGAAGCAACTCTAGAAAATCTCGATCCTAAAAGCAAAGAGTGTTTCTTGGATATCGGTGCTTTCCCTGAAGGCAAGAAAATCCCTGTTGATGTTCTCATCAACATATTGGTCGAGATACATGATCTCGAGGTCGCAACTGCCTTTGATGTTCTTGTTGATTTAGCAAACAAGAATCTCCTTACTCTCGAGAAAGATCCAAGGTATGGTTGTAGATCTCTTTTATGTTTTCATCTCTCGTAGCCACTTTTAGTTTTAATCATTCTTAACTAATTTACCATGGATTATGTTGCAGGTTTGGGGCTATGTACACTAGCTACTATGATATATATGTGAAGCAGCACAATGTTTTAAGAGATGTAGCACTTCATATTATCAATCGTGGGAAATTAAATAGAAGAGAGCGGTTATTGATGCCAAAAAGAGAGTCAATGCTTCCCAGAGAATGGGAGAGGAGCAATGATAAGCCATACAATGCCCGGGTAGTTTCCATTCACACAGGCAAGAATTTGTTACATAAGGATCTTCTAATGAATTAATTCGGTTTGTCACTAGAATCATATGGTATTAATATTGACTTCTGTCTTCTTTTACAGGAGAAATGACTGAGATGGACTGGTTTGACATGGATCTTCCCAAGGCAGAAGTTCTGATATTAAATTTCTGTTCAGACAACTATGTATTACCTCCTTTCATTGCTAAGATGGGAAGGCTTCGGGTGCTCGTGATTGTCAACAATGGAACCTCTCCAGCACATTTGCATGACTTCCCCATCTCTCCCAATATAGCCAAACTCAGGAGTCTCTGGCTTGAGATGGTTCATGTCCCTCAACTCTCTAGCAATACGGTACCCTTGGAAAATCTCCACAAGCTATCTCTGATTATCTGCAAGGTCAATAATAGTTTTAATCAGACAGCAGTAGACATTGCCAAAATCTTCCCAAATTTGTCTGATCTCACAATAGATTATTGCGATGATCTTGTGGAACTACCTTCGACCATCTATGGAATCACCTCTCTCAACTCCATCAGCATAACAAATTGTCCCTGCATCAAGGAATTGCCTAAGAATATGAGTAAGCTAAAAGACCTTCAACTTTTGAGGCTATACGCTTGCCCAGAGCTAAAATCTCTGCCTCTTGAAATATGTGAGTTGCCAAGACTAGTGTACGTCGACATCTCTCACTGTCTCAGCCTAAGTTCTCTTCCGGAAAAGATAGGAAACCTAAGGACACTTGAGAAAATCGACATGAGAGAATGTAGCTTATCGAGCATACCAAGGTCCGCGGTTTCATTGACTTCTCTACGCCATGTAACATGCTATAGTGAGGCTTTGTGGATGTGGAAAGAGGTTGAGAAGGCAGTTCCAGGACTCCGCATTGAAGCTACTGAAAAATGGTTCGAGTAGGTTCTGATTCTCCCTCTGAGCTTTTGAAAGCAAGTTGTATAAATAAAATAAAAAATTTCTATGGGTTGACTATGTCTTGGATCTTGGTGTTTTTCCTAAAGACATAAAGATACTTGGATGTTAATAATTTTCACATTGTTTTAATATAATAATATATGCGATTTTATGACCTAGAATTTGTAGTTTGTAGTGTCTAAAGTATTTTCATGTCAATAATAAGAAAATGACATAAAAAGAACAAAACATCTCATTTGGCTGGTTATGTATTTCAAAAGTTTTACATTTGTTGAAAGACTTTCTAATCACTAAAGTCATTTACATCAGTGGTTAGCAAAATTCAGGTATTCTACTTAAAGACAAGTTAATCTCGCAATCAAGCAGAGCAATTTCAGAAATTTTAAGAATCATTTTGTAAGTCAGTAAATTTCAATAATCTAAAAATTTTTAATCATTTTTTTTTGTTTACATTTTATAAAATATTTAACAAATTTTGAAAATTATTTATAATATAACATAAAAATTTGGTAAAATTTTACATAGTATTTCAAATATTTGAATTTATTATCACAATAATTTCATAAGCGCAATCAAATAATTTTAATATAATATTTTGTTAAAAATGAGTTTCCACGATATCGTGGGACTCATAACCTAGTATACTTTTTAAATACGATATTTTTATTCAACAATTATACATACAAATACAATAAATATTTGGTTATCAAGCCATGATAATATATTAAAATACAATAATGTTTTTATTCAACAATTATACATACAATTATACAAATCCTATATAAGTATTTGGTTATCAAGCCACCAAAATCTACCGTGCTTTAGGTTCTCTTATCTCCGAAAATACTCCCCAACTCGATCCACTCCCCTCATTACCAACAAGAGGAACAGAGTCATCGGTCGTGGAAGAATTCGCCACGTGTCCTGTAGTCCTACTAAACAAGTCATCATCTCCGTCCGTTGTCATACCTACCTCACCACGTGGCATTAGATCCATAGACGACTCCACGTTGTTGTTCTTCAACTTAGCAGTCTCGTGATGCTGAAGTGCAAACTCAAGCGCCCAAACGACGTCGTTCATCGATGGGCGTTCGATACCACGATCTTGAATACATCGTATGGCTATCTCACAAAACTTCTCTAATGACACTGAAGTAATATCAGCCGTTAGATCTTGGTCAACGATCTGATCAACGGTTCCTTTTTTGTAATTTGACTTCACCCACCGGATCAAATCTCTTNTTTTTTTTTTTTTTTTTTTAACACTTAGCATTTGGATCGGTCTACAGCACAAAACCTCGAACAGAACAACTCCAAAGGAATACACGTCAGATTTTTCCGTCACGACTTGACGGCGATAGTACTCAGGATCCAAGTAACCAGACGTTCCTTTAACAACGGTCGAGACGAGCGCTTGCGAATCACTAGTTGGACCAACTTTTGATAACCCGAAGTCAGATACTTTAGCGACAAAGTTCTCATCAAGAAGTATGTTTGTGGTCTTAATGTCACGGTGTATGATCGTGTGCTTCGCGCCTGTATGGAGATACTGTAGTCCACGCGCTGCTCCAATACAAATCTCTAGTCTACGTTTCCAAGACAACGGTGGATCATTGGCCTTGTCCCTCTTGTAGAGATGATCTTTAAGTGTACCATGTGGCATATACTCGTAGACAAGTATCATCTCGTTGTCGTCGTCGCAGTATCCGATTAGAGAGACGAGATGTACATGTCGAAGCATTGAGAGCATTTCGAGCTCTGTTTCGAACTCTTTAGCACCTTGGTTTGATGTAAGTTCCAGCCGTTTAACCGCGACAAGCGTGGCTCCACCGTCTATTCGTCCTTTGTAAACAGCACCAAACCCGCCTACTCCAACGATTAGCTTGTCCTCGAAATTGTTTGTGGCTGATTTGATTTCCAAGATGGTGAATCTACGACAGCGATCCGACGGGAGAGATGAGGCCGATCTTGTATGCGTGGAACCTGTCCCGTGCGGAAGAGGACCCCATGACGAGTTCGTAGAAGGCTTGCTTGTGTTATGTACACTAAACTCGTTGCTCTTCTTCTTCCTCTTCTTCATTAACAACATGACGACAACAACAACAACCATAGCTAGCACAATTGCAGAACCAACCACTGCAAGTGCAATCACCAAAACATGTGACTTATTACCTTTTCGA
>OVBW01002019.1:0-12672 GCA_900406355.1 Erysimum pusillum | reverse complement strand
AAGATAACAACTAAACTTTTGTTAAAGTAAACATATAAAGTGTATATATTGTTTTCCAACATATGTCGAATTATAAAAAATAAAGCAAATTGAATTGACAGTTAAACATCTCGTACGTGATAGATTTGTATAGAAATTTATTGGGATAAATTTGTTAATAGACACATTATCTTCCACTGTATGCAATATAGATTAGACAAACTGTGTAGCATCACATGTAGACTAANTTTCTTGGGTTACTCTAGATGTGTTTGGATCCGTTGATCCTACGAAATCCAAACAACTCTAAAGATAAGGTCACTTGTCATTTTGGCCGGTAAATGCTAAATATTGTGGTTGTGCTACCGTTACAAAGAAGCACTCATATATGAGTGGTGAGGGATGAGGCATAAAAGTGTTATATTCATCTTACCAGGATTATATGTGTTGTGATCAAGACCATGACCAAGTAACTCACATTTGCTCTAACATCAAAATTTATCCACATATATATAAACATCTATGTACGTAATATAATCTTATATCTCCTTCAGATGTGCCATGTACAGAAAATATCAAAAAATATATGAAATGAAATTTATACACCAAATATATTTCTTGATAAAATTGAAGGAATAAATGATAAACTACACAAGAAACCCACAAAGATAGCAACCACAAAACTCTAACCTTATACCTACCCTCATTTGATAATAATAAAAACAAGAGAAAAGGACAAAAAACTCAATGCTATAAAACCAAAGTGATCCACTACAAAGATTTGAGAATCATTAAACTAACTATGAAAACTGAAAAAGTCATGGAGAGAGAAGAGTTCGAGACAACACCAGTGGAGCCACTTAGCCCAATGTCACATATGCTAAGTTCGCCAAATTTCTTCATTGTGATAACTTTTGGGTTTAAAGTTAGATGCAACCCATCGGCCTTTATTGAAGGCATCAATAGCTCATTGATCAACGCTCCCAGATTCTGTAGCAAAATGGTAAAAAAATATATACTCTTATACATATGCATGCATATTTTTATACGTAGACATATAAACTATGGTATACACAAGTAAATTAGTTTTGAATTACATCTTAAGGATTACAATTTTTTTTTTTTTTTTTTTTTCAGGAAATAGATTATAAGAGTAAAGGAGAACCGGTGTGGATTCCTGTTAACGTTCGAGTAAAAGATCATATTATTGTGCCGGATCTTGACTATTCCAACATTGAAAATCCTGATGAGTTCATAGAAGACTATACTACAAGAATTGCTAATATTCCAATGGACATGTCGAAACCTCTTTGGGAATTTCATTTACTCAACATAAAGACATCAAACGCAGAATCTTTGGCTATTATAAAAATACATCACTCAATTGGTGATGGAATGTCTCTTATGTCCCTTTTACTTGCTTGTTCGCGAAAAACATCAGATCCTGACGCGCTAATTTCTACTACTGTGGCTACGAAAAAACCTGCTGATGATTCCATGGCTTGGTTGTTGGTTGTTGGGTTTTGGTATATGATAAAAGTTACCTTCGCCACGCTTGTTGAATTTTTCAAGTTATTGCTTACAATATGCTTTTTGCAAGATACCAAAAATCCTCTTCTCGGTAATCCTAGCGATGGATTTCAATCTTGGAAGGTTGTCCATCGGATAATAAGTTTTGAGGATGTTAAGTTTGTGAAGAACGCAATGGACATGGTATATATATAAATAATTATTTATTGTTATTTTGCTTTATATTAATCATTTTCGTTGTCTTACACTAACGACTTTATACTATTTATATTTTTTTTTACAGACGGTGAATGATGTTCTTCTTGGACTGACACAAGCAGCTATTTCAAAATATTTGAGTTCCAAATATGGTAAATTCACGTTCCTTTATCGCTTAGTTTTCAATAATCTTTGTTTTTAAATAGATAGATTAAGGTATAATGATAGGGAGAAATGTTGTAACAAATATTTAAATTTAAATTTGTATATAAAGTTTATAAATAAAATTCGTTGCTGATGATTATTCATAAATATAAATACTGTAAAATATTCTAAAAATCATACTAGATCGTTTATCTATTTTATTTTTAGTACAAGAACATTTATTTTTTTGATTGTTGCAAAGACAATTGAAATTAACTATTGAAGTACTAAAACATTGTATTTGAAACTTATTTCTTTTAATGTTAGGTTTTCGAGTACTACTGAATATTTAATATTAATAAAACATCCATAATAATAATAGTTGTAATATTTGATCTTTATTGACAGATGGGTCAATGGACGAGAAGAAGAAGATCTTAGAAAAATTACGTGTTCGTAGTGCTGTAGCTATAAACTTAAGACCAGCAGCAAAGATAGAGGTGATAATCAACATATTTTACAACCATAAAAACAATATTTTTAATTAAATAGAATGTAATCAAGTCTTTAATAAAATATGAAAATGTAGGATTTGGCTAATATGATGGCGAAGGGTTCAAAATGTAGATGGGGAAACTTCATTGGAACTATTATATTTCCTTTGTGGGTAAAATCAGAGAAAGATCCATTGGAGTACATTCGACGAGCCAAAGATGTGATGGATAGGAAAAAAATATCTCTTGAAGCATTTATTTTCTATGGAATCATTAAATTCATCTTGAAATTTTTTGGAGGAAAGGTGAAAATACTAAACTACTATGAACTATTTAATCCATACAATTCAATGCATATTGGTAAATTTTTCGATTGTAACAGGCAGTAGAAGCTTTTGGAAAGAGGATATTTGGTCACACATCATTGACATTTTCAAATGTGAAAGGTCCCGACGAAGACATAAGTTTTTTTCACCATCCGATGTCATATATTGCAGGAAGTGCATTAGTAGGATCACAAGTAAGTCTAATTTTTTATTTTCCTTAGAAAAGCATTAATATGAAACTTTTTTATGAATTAGTTAGCTAATTGTTTTTTTGTTTTTGTTTGGTGTTTAACAAGGCTCTCAATATCCATTTCATAAGCTACGTTAACAAGATTGTCATCAATCTAGCTGTTGATACAACAACAATTGAAGATCCACATCGACTATGTGATTATATGGTTGAATCGCTTGAGATCATGAAAACTGCCATCCAAGAGAAAAGATTTCATAAAATGGAAGTTTGAAACACATCATCTAATGTTTGATTAATGTTGTGTTATATATAAATATGAAGTTTTCTGTTTTTAATGAAAAATAAAATGTAAAAAACAAAAATAATGTGGTGAAATATAAGCTTGTTAGTTTGGTTTGATCTAATATATATTCACAAACAATTGGCAAAATGGCTAACAAAAAAAATCATCAAAAACTAAAAACTATCACATGATTTTAGGTAGCTCATAAAATAATAATGAACTTTGCTTAAATCAACAAAAATATATTATCATTTATATAAAAAAAGCCAACGGAACAATGTAATTTACAGACATGAGAATACACTACGTCTTGCAGACAACAAAAGCTTGAATGTTTGCTTTTAATTTGAGGCAGGACAATATCTGTTAAAGGATCTCCAAGAAATACTTAAATCATAGAGTCTTAAAATCGCAAGTCGACTTGAAATCTTTAACATGATTACAACTAAAGAACACACTATTAACTTGTGACCAAACAATTTTTGAAAATACTTATTCACCGTAACAGAGTAATCTATATAGAAAAAACATTTTTTTTGTGTGACTTTATCAGCTAAGCCTCACAACTATGTTCTCAAACCTTTTTATATCATTTAGGTTGATGAGAAAACTCTAGGTTTAGTTGTTTGATTCAGAAGACTCTAATATTCTTTAATTTCGAATATCTTTGTTTCTGATTTGCTTATATCTTCAATTGCACGCACTCTCCACATTAGCTACTAATGCCAAATCAATATCTTCAACATTAGCTACTAATGCCAAATCAATATCTTCAGTTAGGTACACGGTCAACGTCATATATCAGTTCTTGCATTGTTTTTAACTTTATTTCGATGGAAGATGATTCCAAAAACTATGAATACTTTTATCTTCGATTTATACAATCTCCATTGAAACTTGCACTTTTAAGAAAGTGAATATACACCTAAATTAGTCAAACTAAGCTGCAAACGATCGACGGTGAGACTCAAAAATAAATCGAAGCAACCATTATCAAAAACCAAATTCGACTTAATATGACAAAACCAAAGTAATTAATTAGAACCAGATTCAGACTTAAAACATAACAAAAGAGAAGTTTAGAACCAAATTCAGAGACATGACAGAACAAAAGGTTAAAAGAGAAACACCATAGTAGTTTAACCAAGCACGCGTTAAATCATTTTAAGTCATGGATCCTCTTTCCCACTAGTCACAGCTGAGCACAAGTAGTAAATCCGGGTGAAAGCGTCTCGAGCCTTGTTTTCTTCTCGGCTTTCCCATGCTACCAAAGTGCTGTCAAGGAGAGGATTCCCGAAAAGGAACGACAATATCCAGGGGTATAAGCACGGGAGGGAAATCTTTCTGATCTCATTGAAGCTTTGAAGGGATTCTTGCTCGCTTTGTCTGCCGGATAGAAACACGGTTGGTACATCTTTCGGACAGTTAGCTTACAAACGCCAAAAGTGTAGGCGTTTATATTTATTTTAATAATTGGCGTTTATATGTGACTTCAGTTCATTTTTAAAAAACATGTGTGATGGGTTACCTTTTTAAAAACAAGATTGAGCTGCAAAAACACCTTACTCTCGTTCTCAAGAAGTTTGCAAAGTATATGAGTTGAAACTATTGAGATACTAAAACATTATATTTGAAACTTATTTCTTCTAATGTTTAGGTGATCCGAGTACTAATTTATATTTAATATTAGAACATCCATAATAATACAGTAGTTGTAGTATTTGATCATTATTGACAGATGGATCAATGGAAGAGAAGAGAAAGATCTTAGAAAAAATTCGTGTTCGTGGTGCTGTAGCTATAAACTTAAGACCATCAACAAAGATAGAGGTGATAATTAATCAACATATTTACGATCATACAAAACAATATTTTTATTTAAAAATAGAATGAACTTAAGTGTTTAATAAAATATGAAAAAAATGTAGGATTTGGCTAATATGATGGCGAAAGGTTCAAAGTGTAGATGGGGAAACTTCATTGGAACTATTATATTTCCTTTGTGGATAAAATCAGAGAATGATCCATCGGAATATATTCGAAGAGCCAAAGATGTGATGGATAGGAAAAAAAAAATATCTCTTGAAGCATTTATTTTCTACGGAATCATTATTCATCTTGAATTTTTTGGTGGAAAGGTGAAAATATGAAAATAATATGAATTATTTATTAATTTAAGCAATTCAATGCATATTGGTAAATTTTTCGATTGTAACAGGCAGTAGAAGCTTTTGGAAAGAGGGTATTTCATCATTGACATTTTCAAATGTGAAAGGTCCTGACGAAGACATAAGTTTTTTTCACCATCCACTTTCATTGTATATTGCAGGAAGTGCATTAGTTGGATCACAAGTAAGCATAATTTTTTATTTTACTTAGAAAAGTTCCTTAGAAAAGCATTAATATCTATGAAACTTTTGATGAAATTATTTAGCTAATTTTTTGTTTTTTTGGTTTGATGTTTAACAAGGCTCTCAATATCCATTTCATAAGCTACGTAAACAAGATTGTCATCAATCTAGCTGTTGATACAACAACAATTGAAGATACACATGGACTATGTTATTATATGGTTGAATCGCTTGAGATCATTAAAACTGCCATACGGGAGAAAAGATTTCATAAAACGGAAGTTTGAAAACACATCACTTGATGTTTGTTTATTGTTGTGCTATATATAAATATGAAATGTTATGTTTTCTATGAAAAATAAAATGTAAAACAAAAAAATGTGGTGAAGTGTAAGTTTGTTAGTTTGGTTTGATCTAATATATTTTCACGAACAATTGGTTTGTAGACTTTGTTTTAAGAATATAGCCACGCTAGTTTGGAGAAGAAAATATGTACGAGAAACTCGAGTGTTCGTTGTTGGAGTAAGCTTGAAGAATAAGTAAATCCTAGAGCAATAAGGATTAGGAATCTTTAGGAGTTATATCTAAAGATGATTAGGAGTTATCTAGTTGTGGGTTTTCCAAGTTGGATTTGGTTAACAAATTAAAACTAAGAAATTAGGATTAGAAATGGCTAACAAAAGAATCAACAAAAACTAAGAACTTTTACATAATTTTATGTACTTATTTTGCAGACAACGAAAGTTTGATATGCATGCAAGCATGTTTCATAGATGTTTACTTTAGTAGTTGTAGATATTAATGAGATTTGATTTCTGCTTGAGTTCAAGTAAAATTTTGATCTTTTATGAGAAAAAAATGTATTTCTCTTCCAAACGTTTTGCTTGATCAAGAAAATGAAAACATTTTGTTTGCATCTTTGTTTAAGCAAATTGCCTTAAATGGTTTTGTTTGTATGATCCATCACTATTAGAATTTGTAGACGTCGAGTGTTCGTTAACACTATCTCACGATCGTTCTCAAGTACATAATCATCCGAAAGGAGAAAAAACAAAAAATGAAAGATCTGTAAAAAATGGAAGTACCAAAACCAAAAATAGACAACTTCACCGGATCGATGGCCTCGGCCGCATTTTACCATCGCTGTTACAACGACCATCCAAGTTAAAAGTTAAGGCGACATAACTTCGTTATCAACAAGTCAAAGTCCAAACAGAATATGATGTTCTTACCTGCACCACTAGAGAAGGAGGGTGTCGTTGAAGGAGTGAAGAATCTTCAATTTTTACTCGCACTTGATGGAGCGGTAAATGTGACGAACAAAGAAAAGGGAAGCACGGAATCCGATTGTCCCGAGCATGAGGAAGAATCCGTAGCAGATGCAAGCCATGTAGCCAAAGAAGAAGGAAGTCTGCATGAACCCTGACATATCCGACCGTGCATAGTAGTAATACAAGCAGTAGGCGTATATGAATAATCCCGTTGATCCACCGCATAGCAATGATCTTTGAATGCAAAAGATACAAAATAGTCAGATGCAGAAAAAGATTAACAATTTATAGACAAATAGGCTAAAGCATTGATCTATTATTGGGGTTATGAAACCATCACAGACAAAATGAAAAAACTTACGACTTACGGGATTTTCATTTGCAAAGAATCAAGTATAAAGGTTACGAAAAACCTCTAGAATCAAGTATTCCCTAAAACTAGGACAAGATAAATAATGGAACTAGAAGTTAAAGAAAGAGAAAAGATGACATTACCGCCACCACCACTCATGGTCTTCAGCAGCAAGTTGGAAGTATGTCAACGCAACTGTGATGAAAGCAGTGACTATGATGAGAATAAGGAAGACGATAGACAGAATACTATAGATAGTGTATATTCTGTGGCCCCAAACACTGGCAAATATGTAGTAAAGCTCGATGTAAATGGCACTGAACGGCAAAAAACCAGCCATAGCCATCTGCGGAAGTGTTCTCCGGTACCAACGCAACGGTGGGATCTCTCTTGGATATTTTGTGGTACGACAAGGGGCTTGAAACTCGGATTTTCTGTTCTTCCCGGCGATACCTCCCAGTATTAACAATGGTGAAGTAACCAGTGCCCATATAAGGAAAATAACCACAATTGTCCCAAATGGCAATGCTGCAGTGGCTTGGTAAGCAATTGCAACAGTATTAAGGAAGGAGAAAGTGAGCAAAAGAGGTCCACAGAAGAGGCTTCCAGTCAGTATAACATTCCTAACCTGTCAAGAGAAGACAATCAATATCAGCTTTTTTAATCAAGCTATTGAATTCTAAAAGTGTTCACTCGCTTTGTCGACACTATTCTTCTGGCATCAAAACCTTTTGGAGCAATATGAATAACAGAGAAATCTAAAAAAGATAACCAAATGAGAACAAGATAAACGCGACGAGCCATAACTTTTCCTCAAACTGCTATAAATGAATGTTCAGAACTGTGTGAGCCAAAACCAAGCATGCAAAAAGAAGTAGAAAACTCAAAAATCTAATCATCTAATGGCATGTAAGGTCAGAACTCAACTATACACATAGTTTCCAGATAAAAAAGAGTTAGTGAAGGAACACATAAAGTTGGCACTCAATGCTAAAACAAATTGACTGCAGTACTGTTTGACTATATTTACCAAGTATATCACTTAAGCACTGTAGACAGCCATCTTACCAAATGTGCAGATACTATACCAGATTATTTCACTAAATGCTCCCACGGTGGAAGACTTTCGACTCACTACTGAGAGTCTGAGATATGAATAAGAAAAAAAAAAATCCTAAGACAAAACAAAAACCATAAACTGGCATCCATACTTACCCAATTAGTTCCTTCTAGCTGGCAATAGAAAGATGCAGCAGTATATCCGGCAATCCCTGAAGTAAGTGCATATATGACCACCAATGCAGTAAACAATGCTCCACGGTTGTAGGGATAAAAGACACCAACTAACGCAAGCATAAAGATGAAAACAGCTCTGCATACAAATAAAAAGACGTGTTCGTTACAAAGTGAAAACAAAACACCATACCAGGAACTGCACCACGACTCTATGTGAAAACGTACAGTGTAAACAGCTGTGTGCCAGAACCAAGGGCTGCAGCCAGCAGAGATTTGTGTTTTGGAAATCTAAATACATCACCATGTATCAATTTCCACCCAGTCTCTTCTTGGTCATCAGCTGCCTCTTCATCATGTGCATACCTATTAAGTACAAAAGCCTATAAGGTAAGTTACTAGATATATTAAAAGTCACAAATTCAATTATGCTATGCACTCTAGCTAATATCTTACTTCACAAAATCATTCTTCAAGACTCGCATCAGAATAGTCGCAAGGAAACCAGTCAAGAGAAGAACTGTGACACATGAGTTAATGATCGAGAACCAGTGGATTTCCAAGTGGTGTGGCATTGAAGAAGCCAGTGAGTATTTCTCCATCCTTTTCTCGAATGGAATTTCTGTTTCCTTCCATCGAACTGTGTATGTGAAATCCACTTCGACTTCCTTGTCTTCACTCAAGTCCACAAGAAAGTTCTGGTCCGTTCTCACAATAATTTCAATAACACGGTCCTTATTATAGAATATCTCAAACTGTAGATGATTGAAGAGATAATATTTGTACTCAGACGGGTCAGATTTGCCATCCTTGACAACTTTTCCAAGGAATCCCCAGATGGGCAAGTCATCATAATACATCTGAAAGTAATAGTCTTTCAAAATCACATCTCGAAATTTAGCAACGTCTTCTCTACTCAACCTCTTTCTGCATGCAACTTCAGAGTTCTTCTCACCCAAAAACTCCAGTTTGTAAGGTGCACTGACCAACCGATCTCCATTGAGAACTTCCCCAAGAGCTTCCTTCTTTTCCTTAACAGGAGCTATAAAAGATATCCCTCAGCTATATAAAATTACAACAAAAATTCACCATAAAACTAAGCAATTTAGCATCCATACATACCTGATGAACAAAATGGGAGATCAAAATATCGGTATGTCTCACTACAACACATAAAACAAAAATTAGCTCAAACTAACACATCATTTTAGAGTTAATATCCAGTCATTAGATCATTCTTACTATTTAAGCATTTGAACATGGATCAAAGATGATCTACATAAGAGGCTTAAACTACACTAACATTAAACCACATTCACTAATTGAATCTCTTAAAACGTTACAGAGCACACTCCACAGACATTCATATAGACCTACGAAATTGCCATTTCAATTCAAACTCCATTAATTACGAATCCTAGCTCGAAAATGTTACTATTCATGAAATCAAATTAAAATTCGAATCAATTTGAAGATGATCTACATAAGAGGCTTAAACTACACTAACATCAAATCACATTCACTAATTGAATCGCTTAAAACGATACAGAACACACTCCAGTGACATTCAAATAGACCTACGAATTTGCCATCTCAATTCAAACTCCAATAATTACGAATCCTAGCTCGAAATCATGAAATCAAATTCAAATTTGAATCAGAAACACGAAAACCGGAGAGATCTCAATGCAATTAGAAAACGAAATTTCAGAAAAAATCAAAAACCTCAGAGATCTGAAGTAGATTTGAGGAACAGACCTTGGATTATGAAACGGGCCGACTTTGTTGGCATAAAGCGGAACATCATCACCGATTTTGTAACGGTGATCGGAGCCGTCGGAGATAACCGGAGAAACGCCGTAGAGGAAGAACAATAGTAGTAGCGACGTCATCGCAATTAGTACCAGACGCGACGCTAGCTTCTTCTCCTCCATGGATTACTGAAAAATTAGCGATGAGAATCAAAAGAGAGAGAGAGAGGTTTAAGCGGTTGAGTCATCAATTTGCTTCGAAACGAAACAACTTTTTGTCATTTTCTAAAGTTTTATAAACATTTTATTTATTTGGAGTACCATTTATTGGGAAATTCGATTTAATTTAATATTAAGAAAAATTTCTTAAAATACCATAGTTTTTATTTTTTAATATTATAAATATCAAATTAATTTTAGTAGTGTAGAATTTAATTTTCTTTTTGTTTGAATTAACTATTTTATTTTTAGGGTATAACTTTTAGGGATAGAGTTTAATTTTGAAAATTGAAAGTTTTAATTTTAATTTTATGGTATTTTTGAAAACATATATATTTTTGTGGTCTTTAGGAAATTTGTCTTTTTTTTTTTTTTTTAATTTGGAGTACCAAATATAAATTATTATTTTTTGGGAAATTCGATTTAGAATAATGATAATGATATTTTAACAATCTTAGATTAGTTGTTGGGATCAGAGGTAATGAGTAAAGGACACTACACTCTTTTTGCTTTTTGAGTTTTTTCAGGTTACATGTAATTTTTAATTTTTTTTAGGTTACATGTAAATTGCTTTAAGCATATGAAATTATGAACTGATTCTTTCCACAAAATGAACCAATTTGTTAACAATTTCTAACTCTAGTCAAAGTTGAGAGATTGTTTTCGAGATTGGATTGTTACTATTCTTCTCACCCTAGGCATTGCAGCTCTTCCTCCTTTGATGTTGTCGCGGTATTATCGCTATGTGAGTCTCTTCTTTGGCACCATTTTTCCGCAAGACCGCTAATTCTTCTAGCTAGAGACGAGGCTATTCAGTTTATAACTCTTTTCGAGTCTGATGAACTGTTTATATATCTTTCATGTTGTTTTTTTTTTGCATGTTTTGGTAAAGAAAAATGATAAAAGTTTAACAACAAAGGTTAATAGTATATTATTCAAAATAGTTAATGTTTAGGTATATATTGGTGCAAATTTTCCTATAATAATTGTTATGCGATATTATATTTTCAGCAAGTTTAAGAGTGTCTTTCGAAGTCTTGCTAATGTAGAGTGGATCATGGACGAGGGTCTTCTATTCGATATAGTACGTACATATATATGTATTGTCCTTACGTTTTTGTACCTGCATGCTTGTTCACCCTGGAGTATCGATGTCGTTATAAGGCACCTAAAGTTAAACGCAAAAGCTATTTTGTAGTTGCTTTCTTCACCGTTGTAGCAACATCTCAAGTCAATAACTTCTTTTGCGTATAACTCTGTTTCCACATCTTTTTCCAAAGTTTATTAGGCTTGATATTTCCTTTAATGCGATAACTATATAGATCGTTTAGAATTAAAGACGACAAAGCTACCGTTTAAGTAGTTGGAGCAATTAAAGTGATACCAGATCCGGACGACAATAATTTCATTCAGCTTACTTGATCTACAAATTAAATATATAAAAAAGAATAATTACTATATGATTAAAAAGCAAAACATAACATTTTTTCAGTAAAAAAAAAAACATTTTGTTAAGTAAAACAAATTTTGTTTTTAATGAATGTAAAATTAATTAAAAATTTTTTTTACAATTAATGCAACCTCTTTTATAGTGTTGCTAGAGATTAAATAAATAAAGAAAGAGATTAATGTTCTTCCGAGCCAACCAAAAGACGCAGTCCGTCTTTAGGATTGTGTGTGAGTTCATTTCTTGGATGGTGGAAAGTCGATTTCGGACATTGTAATCGATGGCTTGAATGAGTGTCGTCGTGGAGTGGGATGTTCACCATGTCTCCACCGATTACGTTCTCTCCAAATGGAGTGAATTAATAGAATCTTGAATAATGTACTTATGAGGAATTGGGCTGTACGACTTAACGTAGGAGTTGAAGTAATCAAGAGGATATCATCGAAGTTAGAGATGGATTGTTGTTGTAGTATTCCACGAGTGAGTTTCCTCCATATTTGCCTCGAGTTGGGGCACACAAGAATAAAAGATTACCATTACCCCTTGTCCTGGCAGATGTTTGACAAAACATACATGTGAAATTAACTCCCGAGTTCCAAGTGCTCATTCTATCTCCAGTAGTTAGCCGGTTTTGGGATACTAGCCATACGAAGAATGAGTATTTAGGAGTAGCATTGGGAGTCATGCACACCCCCTTATATCAATCTTTCTTTATCCCCATCGTTCGATTTGGTCCCAAGTATCTCTTGTCGAAAAATTAGCTTTGAGTTTGCCCTCTCTCCCTTTCCATAAGCTTATATCCGCATCTTAGCTAGCTCTCAACTCCTCGTTTTGCTCTTATGATCTCTCGTACTCTTAAACTGTACATCAATCAAAAAACAGAATTTGTTATTTGAAACTC
>OVBW01002017.1:0-13048 GCA_900406355.1 Erysimum pusillum | reverse complement strand
TACCCCCAAGATCCTACTTTGTCGTATCCTTATTGGTCTGATTGTGTCTATATGATTTGTAAGCAGAGGACGAGGTCAAGCTGGGAGACGTGGGAGGTCATCTTGTTACTCTAGTTCGCCAAGTCCTAGAAGGGTCAGAACCTTCTTTATATATAAAAATGCTGATGCCTTGTTTAGTTATGTGTTTTGACTTTCTATCTTGTGTGCATTATTAAAATTTGCAGATTCCTAGGAAGATTTCAAGGAGCCGCAGTCCTAGGTGGTAAACACTTTGTTTGTCTTAACTCTAGTGCTCGTCTTAAACTGGAAACACTTTAGTCTGTAGAATGCATTAGTTTTAAAAGCTCCACTGTTAAGTTATATGTAGTAAAGTTTAGGTTACTCCAATTTGTCTATAAGATGACATGTCATAAACATCACACATTTTTTAAAACTTTGACTTGTTGTTTAAAATTCGATGTTGAATCTCAAAGTTAGAAGTGTTGTTCTTCTCTAAGGCATTCGTATGGTGAATGGTTTGTTCTGCTTATGGTAAATTAAAAATTGGTTTAACCTTTTCAAGTCTTGTATCAGACATAGTTACCGGATAGTATGTTTCATATGATCAATAATGTGACAACGATGTTTTTATCGACCGGTGATAAAGTGGCACAGTACTTCACAGTAAAGTTTGAATGTTCGATAGTAATGCTGGCTTAATTATAGTTTTCTTTGGGAAAACTTGTTTTAGAATTGTTTTCGCAGGATAATATACTCAACAGATTTTCCCTAACGCCTGCACCGTTATGTGAATAAGTTTATATATTGCATGACCCGAGGTTATAATTAGGAATGTATAACGTTTTATAAAGTTTATAGTGGAACCTTTTTTGTTACTGTGTAAAGTCAGAAACAAAGCAACTCATATTTAGTAATTACTCTGCGTTTAATTTGTAATGGCTATGTATCTCCTAGTATATAGTTTTACCTGCTTTTTTATATTTAATTTTACTTGTTTAAATTGTGTTTCATGCAAGAATTGCTAATTTTTTTCGGAAGCATTCGATTGAGATTAACCTTATAGCTCAATATATTTTTAGGTGTTTAATTTGGATAAACCAAGCATATTTTACGAGTTAGAAGAGAAAAAAAAAACAATTCGAATCCAAATAAAAAAAATAGATGGAATTTCATTTATTTAAAATTTAAAATAACTCCGATTAAAACCCGAAACTAAGGGGGAGTTATTGGTTTATGGATTTTAGTGGATTTAAAAATCCAAATAAAAATTATGTGTTATTCAATCATTGATTTTAAATTTTTTATCAAAATCATGTGTTATTGGTTATATGATTTGTAAATACTAATTAAAATACTATGTTATTCGTTTAGTGATTTGTTTTTGGATTTCTAAATCCACGTTTTATTAAAAATGGATTTGAATGGATTTGACAGTGAAAAATATAAGGATTCAAATCCGTGGGTAAACACATGTTATTTCAAAATCCACAAGTCTTCTTTCCAAATCAATAAGGATTTTTAAATTCTATATAAATTTCAAAATCCATGAACCAATACCTCCCCCTAAAATTTAAATTGAAAAGGTTTCTTTCGTCATAAACAATTACTTATTGAAGATAAATATTTTACAACTAATAATAGTTCTATATGCATTATAAAAATTCATGTTAGATACAATTACGTAAAGCCCATAAGATTTGTTGAATATTCTGACGTGAGAAAAAGCAAGCAAGAGCCTAAATACGCAGGGTGGGGTACGGGTAGGGTAATCCACGGCGGCTGCGATTCCATAAAAAACAAAAGAGAAACAATGCGTTGTGTTAGGGCTTTGTCAAGAGAAACCAGTCATTGATAAGATCAGACAATATATCAAAATGTAATTGCAGTGATATTTACCACGCAAATTAGTTTTTCACTCCCCGTTTCAACTGCTATCTTGCTTAAAGCCGTTAGCATGAGTACGAATTGAGGTCCACATTCCTGCCAAATCAATAACAAGAATGCTACATACATCTCCAACACATGATAAGCTCAGCAAAAAGTATAAGATATATATGGCAAAGTACCCAACCTTTTTGGTAACCTTGATAACCCTTGTTCCGTCTCCTACACGGGAGACTTCCTCAGCGTGGTTCCTGACCACGAGAGTGCATAAATAAATGGGAAAAAAACTAATATGACCCATATAAGGTGTTTAATTGCTAGAATAACTCTAAACATATGAGGGTTATTTGAGTTTTTTTAATGCCTAAAATATCCTTGTATTCCTTTGTTAGAAAAAAAAATATTACAAAAATGCCATTAATTTTTTTATTCCAGCGTGGCATTTTATTACGAAAATGCCATCAGCGGATTTTTGTTTGATTTATAAAAATCTGCCGATAAGTTGTCACAGATTTATTTTTTCTGACAGACTTAATTTACCGTGGCAGGTTTGTTTTATCGCAACAGATTTATTTCGGCAGACTTAATTTTTTCCACAGACTTATCAGTTAAGGTTATGGCAGATTTAAAAATTATGGCAGATTTATTATATGTGACAGACTTTTTATTTAAAGACACCGCAGACTTGTTAAATTTTTAACAGATTTACTGTCTAAGAAATTAAATCTGCCACAGATTTAGTTAATATGGCAGACTTATTATTTACAGACACGACAGACTTACGAAATTTGCGACAGACTTATAGTTTAAGAAAATAAATCTGTGGCAGATTTAATTTCTACAACAGACTTATTAATTGATGACACCACAGACTTACAAAATTATTAACAGACTTTCTTTTATTGGAAAAAATTAGCGTGTTGNGTGTTGTAGCAGATTTATTTAAACGAAATATATGTGATAGCAGATTTGTTTCTGTTATGGCAGACTTATTATATATGTGGCAGACTTATTAACATAAAATGACTTATTGACCATTAAATTAGGGTTTTGGTCCCCTTACCAATAAAACACGATTTTGTCGCCTCTCTTACGCTTCCCATCGCTTTTTTCCTTTCTCGTTGTCTCTCTTTCTTCAACGCTTAGAGTTCAAACAATTTTGACTAACACTATTGTATTGAGTATGGATCGGGTGCTTATTGTGTGTGGCAATTGGATACTTCAACAAAACAGATGGTTGTTTGTTGTTGATAATAGAAGAGGTTCTCGAGTTATAGAAGGCAACCGTGAAACCAGTTTAGAAGATTTCATTCCAATTGTGTACGAGAAGTATGGATTGGATAAGCGAGTATGCGATGTTGTGTTGAGTTACATGATTTCCAAGAAGTTGCAGCAATTACCAGGCGATACACCACCATCACCAATAATTATCGGTAATTATAGACATTTTCAAATGTTTTTTGAGCAATCAAAGACGAGTCAGTTACGCCTGTGTGTTGAAGTGAAGGAGAAAGCGAAGAGTGTATTGAAGCGTCCACTAATTAGAGATGACGAGGAAGACGTTGTGAACAAGGAAGATGTTGACGATGAGGATAACGAAACTAGATTCGATTTCTGTGACGACTCTGATGGAACAGACTCTGATGATGAGAACTTTACTTTGCATACACTACCACGAGAAGAAGAAGACAAGCATAAATTACCAAGAAAAAAGAGGTGTTCTTCTATATTCATAGAAGAAGGAAAAGAAGATGCTAACTATGCAAAGGTAGACATATCTTCGGTGGATTTGGCTGTTGGGCAGTGTTATAAAACGAAAGATGATTTGGAGACACGATTGAAGGTACTAACCGTGGTACATAAGTTTGATTTCTACGTTAAAAAATCGACACCATATCTACTATTTGTTAAGTGTTGGATAAAAGGATGTACATGGAGGGTCCGAGCTACACCATTAAGAGATTTTCCAAAGTTTCATGTGCGTGTGTATGTTTCGGAACATACATGTTCAGTTTTAGACCGTTCTGCACGTGCCCGACAAGCAACTCATGATATACTTGGAGTATTGTACAAGGATTTTGTTGGTGGAGTTGGGCCAAAGGTGTTGCCGATGCATGTTGCTGAAGCATTGACTAAAAGATTTCAGATTAAGGTTCGATTTCCAATTGGGTAAATTTATAGTTTTAGATTTTTTGCATTTTTTTCCTTGCGTAATTTTTTTTTTTTGTATAGATGGATTATTGGAAGGCTTACCGGACACTAAGATATGCTCGCGAATTGGTTAGGGGTAGTCCAGAGAGTGGATATGAGAAACTTCCAAGTTACTTATACTTGATAAGGAGGGCTAATCCCGGCACATTTACGCGGCTTGAAGTTGATGAAGCACAAAGATTTAAGTATTTGTTTATATCTTTTGGTGCAAGCATGACTGGATTTCCATTCCTGCGGAAAGTGTTAGTTGTTGATGGCACATTTTTGCAGGGAAAATACAAAGGGACACTTCTTATAGCAACATCCCAAGATGGTAATTTTCAGATATTCCCTATTGCGTTTGCTGTGGTTGATACTGAAAATGATGAATCATGGGAATGGTTTTTCAAGCAACTTAGTTGTGTTATACCAGACGACGAAAGCCTTGCAATTATTTCTGATAGGCACAAATCAATTGGAAAGGCAATTAAGACGGTGTATCCGAAGTCTAGTCGGGGAATATGCACATACCATCTCTACAAGAATATATTGGTGAAGTTTAAAGGTAGGGATGCATTTGGTCTTGTTAAGAAGGCGGCGAATGCTTACAGATTAGACGATTTTCAAACCACATTCGCTCAGATTGCGTCGTTGAATCCTGCACTTCATAAGTACCTTGAAAGCGCTGATGTAAGACTATGGACCCGTGTACATTTCCCTGGTGATAGGTACAACTTGCTTACAAGTAACATTGCGGAATCGATGAATAGGGTCATGTCACACGCTAGGAGTTTTCCTATTGTAGAGCTGTTAGAAACAGTGAGATCCATGATGACTAGATGGTTTTCGGATCGAAGGAATGATGCAATGAAAATGAAGACATCTTTGACACGTGCAGTAGAAAAAGTTTTAGAGGTTTACTTTTTTTTTTCATCTAGCTGGATATTGGACGTTACATTTATCTAATTGTATCACTACTAACAACGTTATTGTTTTGCAGAGTCGTGTAGAGTATGCTAAGCTTCTTAATGTGCAAGATATCAATGTCCATCTGGTACAAGTTACAAGCGGATCATCTCTCCATGTCGTTAATTTAAGAGACAAAAAGTGTACATGTCGCAGGTTTGACTTGGAAAAATTGCCTTGCGCACACGCTATTGCGGCGGCTGAACACAGGAAAATCCCTCGAATTTCATTGTGCCATCCTTATTTTCATAAGAACTATCTGTACAATTCCTATGCAAACGCCATCATGCCAAGGGATTTAGCAATAGAAGTTCCAGAACATGTTGTAACTAAGGTTTGTTTACCTCCTATACCAAAACAACAAGCAGGAAGGCCAAAGAAGTCGAGAATCAAATCAGCATTGGAAGTTGCTATGGAAAAGAAAAAGCCAAGAAACGAACACACTTGTAGTATTTGCAAACAAGTAGGGCACAATCGAAAGACATGTAATTTATAGCTTCCCCGTTTACTTAATCTTGTATTTTTTTCCACTATGATTTGTTGACAAACTGTCGTTAGTTTGAAACAACTTAGCTCGTTTTAAATTATTTTTGGGACGTCACTAATTACTTTTTTACTTAAACTGGAACCCACCATTTGCATTTTTTCCTACAGCTTGATGATGTTATTGATCTTGTTATCCCAAGAGGCAGCAACAAGCTTGTTTCTCAGAAAAAAACACTACGAAAATTCCAGTGATATGCCATGCTGATATGTTTTTTAAGTTTAGTTCCATTGAGTTCTTTAATTGGATTGGCCTAGAGAGAATATGGCTTACTTTTTGGGTTTATCCAGATGGAATCTGTCATGTATATGTTGATAAGTCTTGTAAATTGGACATGGCAAAGCGCATCGTTTCTGATGCAAAGTTAGACTTTCAGTACTGTTTCACTTTTGCATAATGATTTCGTTTTTGGTTCACTTATTACTTCTTGTCTCACTTCATTATCTCTATGTATTTGTCCTAACAGGAAACCCTTCTTGTACATAAGGATTTGGAAACAAAATCATTTCATCACGAGTACAGTTCCAATGCCTGCACCGTTGAAATTGTAGAAGACGTACATGGTGCTAAAAGTAAAAACCTATATACATCCTAAAAGTCATGAAACCGACAAAACCTGAATAGAACAAAGTTTTACCAAAAATAAAAAAAAGGAACAACTAGGGATAATCAGTGAGGTGAGGGACAATGAATGGCAACCGCTTGTCGTAAGACAATGTATCAGACACTGTGTCAGACGTCTCTGGTGCATTTGACTCTCTGACTTCATCAAATAACTCCGCACCAAGTTTGATCCTTAGAGCCTTCATGTTCGTATCACAAATCCCTTCGAACGTTTTCCCAAGAGCAAGACATTCAATGTATTTCACAGCAAAAACACCACAATCCCCAGGAAATTGATTCAAAGGAACATCCTTCCTCACTCTTCTTACATCCAACATCTTATAGCTCTTCTTACGAACAGTTTCAGGGACAACCACACTCAACAACGCAGGTATCATTTTCCTTAAAGGCAGGCAAGCTGCAACAATTTCTTTGTCCTTCATAATGGTTGGGATACTATCGTAGATATAGATCTTATGATCAGGCAAGCTGATATCCAAAGCTACCCAATGATTCCCATTGACAAAGAAACAACCGTATAAATGATCAATATCTATGTACCACTTCTTGTTTGTAGGCGAGTCAATGGGAGTTGTACCGTTGCACCAGTTCACATATTGATCTCTGAAGAGGAAGTTCTTATGTCCATATGAAAACTGCGTGTAATCTTTCTCCATTTCCCTGATCATAGTTCAAAGTTAATCCGTTTTCGAGATGATTCCCAATCAAGTAATGGATAACCAGTCAGGGTTGACCGTCTCTTACCAAAAGATTCTCCTAATCCGGGAACACTCTCATAAATCCATATCAACAATGCATGAACACAGCCGTGTATCACGTACGAGTCATTAGTATACTCCACAGCCTTTATTGAGTTTAATAGACTGCTAAAAGCCACTCTACCCCATGGATGTTTCTCAAATGCATCTGGATCAAGAACTCTTTTAGCACTTGAAAGCGGTACTCTAGAAGCGTGATGGATGCCATATATCCCAACAGAAAGAAGACATAACCTTCCCACCATCATCATCTCTTCAACACTAAAAGTCTTACAACAAGCCATTACCTTCTCTAACTCTTTATACGTAGGTCCATCCGAGATTGGTACTCCCATTTTGTTCCAAAAATCATGGTGATTGGCATCCCAATTGTCTGCCTCGTCAATTGGATTACAATTCAGCTTGGTTATGTCCTCAAATTCATTCAAAGAAAACCGGATTGGCCTACCATCTATCAAAGACCAAATCTCGTGGATGTTCTTGACTGCGAGCTGATGGGTGAGGAAGTAATGAACTATCTGGGCAGTCCATGTGTACGGTTCTTCAGTCAATTTAATAAAAACTCCAAGAGAAGACTCCCTTAACTTAGTCCACACATCCTCTCCTAATTGTAGTTTCATGATTCCGATTTTGTTCAGAAAACAGTTATGATTCATGCTCCGATTCTGTAAAAGAGATTTCCCTTCTTCATAAAGGCGAGGAGGGTATTTGGTGATGTTACTCGAAGAAGCCATACCTAAACACATGAATAAAAGTGAAAGTAAAGTTAAACCAAAAATCTCCAACGACAACTAACTAAAAGTGAAAGTAAAAACCAAAAATCTCCAACGACAACTAACAAAAAATCAAAAAGTCAAACAACGACAACTTGGTGATAAAATAAGCTTTAATTCACAGATTTGTAATCACTTTATTCACAGATTAGCAAACTGTCGATACAAGACAGACAGTGACTATTTAAAATACCCAATTCAAAAAACTGTATCAAACCCAATTCAAAAGATGTGTAAATGATCAAGATCAAAACTTTTACCTCACGAATAATAAACTCTAGAGAAGACCCTAATCAAAAACAGAGAATTGTAGCTAAGGCTGAAGCATCTGATTATTTCTTGGAGTTGCTCAAAGAGCTTCCTGCAAAAAGAAACCAAGAATTCACAATATAGATAACTTCGAATTAAGCTATGAAAATCAGTAATTGACACTCAATTGGAGACTCTTAATCAAAAGAGGATGCTTCATAAACAAAAAATCGATATTACAGTAATCTAAGGGAAGAAAGAGAACCTTTGAGTGTCTGTAAAATCTGAAAGCTTTCACAGATTTGTGTGTCTCTGTGTGGCTGTGCGAGGAGGATGGAGTTAGAGAGAGAGAGAGATTGTTTCTGGGTTTCTGACGGAAGAGAGAACGTGTTAAAGCTACAAGAAGATGTCACCACAGATATCGGAATTCGCCGTCGATTACACCATTGTCTCCGGCTTGATACGACATTAACTTTATCGGGACTACGATCAGCGAGAAAAGCCTCGTTAACTCCGACGATCGGATCTTTAGGAACACGGCCTCGTTAGCTCCGACGATCGGATCTAGATGACTGAGGAAGAGAAGAGTGACTGGGAGAAGGCTGAGGAAGAAGATGATTGATGACGGATCGAAGAACTAGGGGAAGAGAAGAGTGATTACGGCGAGGTTTTTCTCGGTTTAGGTTTTTTTTGTTTGTTTATGTTTTGTATTTTAAGTTTAATTTTTCTTTTTGGGTTTTTGTTTTTAATTTAAAATTTAAAGAAATTGAAATATATATAAAAAGGGTATTTTTGATTTTTAACTAAAGATTGGGGCTAGTCTAGTTTTCACTTTTCTTAAGGAGTCAAACGAGTTATTTATGTTAAAAGGTGAGTCAATCTGAGCAAATTTCAGTAAATAAATATATATAAGTTAAAAGATTGATTAATTTTATTTTATTTCTAGTCAGACAAAAAAAGAGAAGAAAAAGTGGTTACCAATAATGTCGGTAATGGATATAATGGTTCTGGAAAAATGCAATGTTCCTTCGACATGCACCATTCCTTCGACCGGAATCAGTGACCTTGGGGAAGAGTGATTGGATCAATCTGAAAATAAAAACAAGTAAATTACAACTGAGATACAAATCAAGCTAGTCTGAATTAGTTTTGAACCTGGCTGCGCCAACACTGGCCGGAGATGTAAATAATCCCATATTAACCTCCGGATAGAGACGTATGGGGGGACTTGCTTGATCCTGCAAGAAAAATTGACTATGAGCCAGATTTGGAGTAATTACATATTTGGACCAATTAGGAAGTGCATACAAAGAGAAAGGCTAGTACCGGTATATCCTTAAATCCATAACTCTTAAGAACCTTTTTGCATCTAAATCATATACTCTCTGATAAACTTTGCAGACTCTTCCAAGAGCCTTTTCAAGGTCTAATGGTATAATGAATCGTGAGTGCGAGATCATTTTATTGAATGAAGATGGGAAACCATGGACAACGTTGCTGAAATTCCACAAAACACATGGTCGTTTACCTCAGACGCGAAAATCGAAAAATGGCCAACGATTTAATGACTTTCAAACTTGTGCAATCAGGTACAAAACCTGTTCTCCAGTTGTGTTCATCCATGTACAACCGAGCTTCTTTTTCTTCTTCTTCCTCATATTCAACAAGCCAAGACAGATTCTTGACACCAACTCTCACACCTTACAATCTCAAGAAGTTTAAATTGGAATCTCATTAGACAAGAGCAGCCAAAGCAAAAATGGACACAAGGCATTTGGTTTTCACAAGCCACGCCAAAGTTCACTTGCTGCTGATAACAAATTTGGAAGAATGAGATTGGGAAAAGAGTGGAGAAAGTTATGTGGTGACTCCTTCAAGCTCAAGGAAGAAGACACAGCTACTCATCTACTTAAGTTTTTTTGGTACGCTACTCATCATCTACTTAAGTTCTGCACCAAAATCTGAAACTCTCTCTGAGTTCTTTTGCTGCTGTAATATCTGTTTGCAATGTATTTTGTTATTTGTTTTTTTAGCTGGCATGTAACGTGCAATGCTTTAGCAGGTTGGGATGAACAAAGAAAATCAAATGCCTCAGTAATTCCTTGGAAGTTTGTTGGCATTGTAAAAATTTTGTTGATCTCATCAAAAGCTTCTTTGGGGCACCTCAGAGTCATCATCCGTAATTGAGAACCTTCCAACAAGATTTGGCTTCATCTCTGTTTCCCCTCTTCCCCTGCTTTTATAACCACTTTGGCTATTGGCTCACCAATCACAAGCATTCGGGATAAAGAAAACATAGAAAAGAAAGAAAAAGAAAAAAAACATGGACTCATCTATTCTACGAGACTACGACTGTTAGACTACTATAACATAGTTGCTATATTAGCTTCTTATATTTGTTCTTACATTATTAACAACAAATATAATGTAAGAACAAATATAAGTCCCCTGTTCTAGTGCGACTATCGCCATAATAAGGTTTTACTGAGTGAGAGAACTTTTGACATATCAAAAACGGCATGGCATGTCGTATCTTTGGCTCCTTAATTTTACGTCTGATAAAGTGGTCAAGTCCATTTCTCTTTTGGTATCTGCTTACTCTTCCTCAAATGTTCTTTGGCTTTAATTTTCTTTTTTTTTGGAAAACATGTTTGAGGAAGTTAAGTTCATAAAGAAGGGAAGCTTGACTAGTGTCTAGTGAAGAAGTCGAGGCTTTTGTTTCAGCGTTGCAAATAGCTGGAACGAAAGCTGGACTGAACAAGGGAGGTAGAGCACGTGAAACGTCTACGGACAAAACCGTTTCTCAACTTGAATCGATGGGAGTGAGAATCAACGAAGTTAACAAAGCCTTGGGGATGATATTGCTGGATATGATCAGCAAAAGCGCTAAGCTTTACTTAGATGCACATGTTTCTCTATAATTGAAGTCGCTATATATATTAGCTTCTTATCATCAGAGAGATAGATACAATATTGATGGCCCTTCATAGTCCTCAAGTACAGGATGAGTATGCGGTACACTGTCCAAATTTGAATCAAACCGACCCCGAGCTGTGCTGTTTGGGGGCCCATCAGGTTAGAACAAGAAGTTTATGATGATATAGTCCTGAAGCTGTCCATGACTTGCAGATAACATATCATTCCACCAGCAGTGATATAAATTTGGCAACGGTAGTAACACATGCCCTGACCGGAAAGAAAGCACAGCTGAGTTGTGCAGGAATATGTCACTACCTAATCGAGAGCCAATGCATTTTTTAACCACGAGCTCATTTCTTCTTATATTTGGCTTTTTACAATTTAAAAGTATAGACTATAGAATATACCTATTTTTCTTTTTCTTTTTTAATAACAAGGAATAATTCCGATGAAAGCATGACCAAACTGAATACATAAATTTTAAATTAAAACTACATTAAAATGAGAACGAATCAATCGAATTTTTTGCCACCATGCCATCACTATTTGGTTGAACATTTACATATATGTTACTACAAGAACAATTTTAATATAGTTGATAATCTATTTGTAAGAATATTTTAGATTTCAAAATTGAATAACTTTTCCTAGAAATTAGGTCGCAATTTATGGAACAAGAGTGGGAGATGAATAATTAATCAGTTGTTTAATTTCTTTTCGCTTTATTTCGGAGGGTCTCAGTGGCATCTTTTAACTCACCCCTCCTTCGCTTAGTGAAGTGAGAAATAATTAGGGATTTATTATTGACCTACCCGACTCTAAAAAAAATGAAGATTACTTTTTGATAAATCTTTCTTCTTTTGCCTGATAAAATATCAATTCTTTAATAAGTTTGGCACCACTTGTCTAATAAAATCTGCGTATCAACAGAGACAAAAACGTAAATTAAGTGGGGGCTTTTGGTTTGGCTTTAATAAAGGTTCATATATATAGTTTTCAATCCTTATAATATGATCAAAACGTATTGATCAATGACATGCAAAAAGGAGAAATAACGATTTTAAATGACTCTGTTTCTTCTATAATGATGTTTTCCTTAAATCTACTAAGGTTTTTTGACATGACGTTTCCTTACAAATTAAGTTAAAATACATATTTTAATAATTTCGATGAGTGTTCACTAACAAAAAGAAGAAATAAATGTTTTCATAGTATACAATCGAGCAGAGGATGAGAGCAAGTGCACAGCCGAAGAATAAAGAGTGAAGTTGGGCTTCACTCGTAAAGCCCATAAGATTTGTTGAATATTCTCACGTGAGAAAAATACTAGGATTGGTGCATTGTGAAGGCCTATATATTTGCGGCGTTGGTATTTGATTACTTTGAAATTTCAATCGAAACCCTAGCCGATATCGAGATCCAAGACTCTGCTAGGTAAAAATTCTGGCTCCTTAACCGTGTTTCGCTCTTTCTCTGTCGAATAATGCTTCTCTGATGTTTGAGCAATATTGATAATTTTGATTTTGGTTAGGTTTTAAAAAGATGAAGCCTCCCCGTTCGCAGCAGGAGGCTGAGGCTCCAACCGTTGTCTTTTGGGACATGTACAGGTGTCCAGTTCCCCTTGGCGTTGACCCTCGTCAGGTGGGTCCGTGTATTGAACGGTTCTTGAAGCATTTAGGCTACTCTGGTCGCCTCATCATCACTGCCGTTGGCATACTAACAAACGTCCCAGAAAGCGTGCTTCGAAAGGTCTCTTCTACTGGAGTTATTCTTCATCACGCCTATGACAGTTAGTATCTTTCTCATCCTTAATTCCTTCCTTCCATCATCAAATCGGGTGATTAGAGGGTCTCAATTCTTTAGGTTTCTGAAACAGGTTACAAGAGCATGGAAAAGCTTTTGTATTTTGTGAGTCTTGATATGAACCCTCCAGCTAATATAATGGTCATATCCACTCCGCCAAGCTACTCTGATACGCTTACCTCTCTACGTGATAACTTACTTCGTGGGTTCAACGTTTTTCACCCCTTTTCATATGATTTTCCTCAAGAACCCTCCTCCATTAATTCCCTCTGGAGAAACTTTCTAAAGGAAGGTGTGTGTTTGTCCTCATCATCTCTCGCAGTCTTGTTGAATTCTGC
>OVBW01002011.1:0-13070 GCA_900406355.1 Erysimum pusillum | reverse complement strand
ACCGTAAAAACTATTTTTTATATAAAAAATTACGAAAAGTTATAAAAAAAACAAACAACCGTAAAAAAGTCTACGTCAATGAAAAATTCTATGTCAATTGTATAATATTTTATGATAAAGAAATTATGTTTGAAAATGTGGTAATTTTAAGTCGTATTTTCATTTGACATACATCCCCACCAATTGAAATACATCTCCACCCACTCAATAAGCCTTTTCCAATCAAAAAAAGTTTGGAAAAAAAGTTTTCGTACAAAAAGAAAGTGGTAAATTTAAGTCGTATTTTCATTTGTAAAATTTTTCATTAGCTAACTTTACTAAATTTGTTTTGAGAAATTTCTCAAAACACCATACTTTTAAGTTTGTTTTCACAAATACCATAAACATAACATAAATTTTCAATGGTGTATTTATTTCAAAAAAAAGTTTGGTAATTTCTTACAAAGATAGACAAATATATATAATTCAAAAGATATGAACATTTGAATAGACACAACTGTTTGTAAAAGACACATATGTAACTTTATAAAAATATATAACCATATAAAATATTTTATCAAATTATAAAAAATAAAATAAAAGATAATTTATGTAGAGTTACGAAAAAAATATATAACCGTAAAAACTATTTTTTATATAAAAAATTACGAAAAGTTATAAAAAAAAAACAACCGTAAAAAAGTCTATGTCAATGAAAAATTCTATGTCAATTGTATAATATTTTATGATAAAGAAATTATGTTTGAAAATGTGGTAATTTTAAGTCGTATTTTCATTTGACATACATCCCCACCAATTGAAATACATCTCCACCCACTCAATAAGCCTTTTCCAATCAAAAAAAGTTTAGAAAAAAAATTTTCGTACAAAAAGAAAGTGGTAAATTTAAGTCGTATTTTCATTTGTAAAATTTTTCATTAGCTAACTTTACTAAATTTGTTTTGAGAAATTTCTCAAAACACCATACTTTTAAGTTTGTTTTCACAAATACCATAAACATAACATAAATTTTCAATGGTGTATTTATTTCAAAAAAAAGTTTGGTAATTTCTTACAAAGATAGACAAATATATATAATTCAAAAGATATGAACATTTGAATAGACACAACTGTTTGTAAAAGACACATGTAACTTATAAAAATATATAACCATATAAAATATTTTATCAAATTATAAAAAATAAAATAAAAGATAATTTATGTAGAGTTACGAAAAAAATATATAACCGTAAAAACTATTTTTTGTATAAAAAATTACAAAAAGTTATATAAAAAAACAAACAACCGTAAAATAGGATACATAAAAAAAACATAACCGTTAAAATGAAATGAAACAACTTTATAATAGGGTTGCAAAGAAAAGACACAACCGTATAAAGTATTTTTTTAAAAAAAATAAAAAAAAAATACGAAAAGTTATAATAAAAAGACACAACCATACGTATATTTTTGGGTTTTAACTTTTAGTATTTATTACTTTGTATGCTTCTTAAATTATGATTCTTTTTGTAACTATATCAGAAAGGCTCGGGGAGTGGCGGAAGTAATTGGGTTTTAAATTTTTGTATTTATTACTTTGTATGAATCTTAACTGATATCATGGTCTTATTTTGTAGAAGTATTATATTAGGCAGTGGAGTTTAAAGCATGCATGCAAGGAAGAAGAAGGATCGGAAGAAGAAGGAAGGAATCTTATGGAGTGGAAATGAAATAATTATCTTTGTAGTATTTTAATTTTAAGTCTCTGCTTTGTAAACCCTAATTAAATAATCATCTTTGTAGTTGGGATTATTATGAAATAAAGTGTTCAGCTTGTTTGATTGCGGTTTATATATCTATCCGAAATTATTTAGGAAACAAACGAAATTGAGAGCAAACTGATGTAAACAATGTGCCAATATCCAGGGTTTGGGAGGCCACGCCGGATCCCACCGTCGAACTAATAGACCCGCCGCATTCGGTTTCGATTTCGCCGGCGAGGGAATCTCTGATTGAGACCTTCTTCTGGAAATCTTCGGCGCTCATCCTCCGATCTTTCTCTCCGGCTCTTTCGTCTTCTCAAACACGACAGATAGAAGAAACAAGAGAAAGTTGCGATCTGCTCGTTTAACCGACTTTACCAAATTGAACCGTAATTTTATCGCTTTAATATAGGTTCGGGTTGAGGCGGTTCTACCCGGTTTGCTGGTTTTCAATGGTTTTTTTTGCTGGCGTTTTTTTGGGTCGATTTTAAATTGTAACCAGACCAGATAAGCATTTGGGTCACAGTTCCGACCAATTAAGTTTGGTTTTCAAAATAGTCCCTTCAGATTATTAATATGTTAAAAATGAAATCTTAAACATTTTGGCAAATGAACTTAAATCCAAATAATACAACAGTTTGCAAGTTTTGGAGTGTATTTAACAAAAAGGTAGAGGTATTATATTTACCATTGCACAAACAGAGAAACCAATACTATTTTAATCCTAAGTTTGATGATAATTGATACCTAGTCTTCAATCACATACCTGTTCTTCCTTGCTCCCAATTAATCATGAACATTGTTATCATGAACGCATGTCAGTCAATCCAACTAATAATAACGTAAGCCACGCTGAATTGATCTCCTTATACATCTATCCACTACCTCTCGGCAACATAACATCAGACCAAGAGTGTTGGTTTTCACAACTTCACTGCATAAAGATTACAAAATGTAAATGACTGAAACCAACATCAGAGAAACTAACAAAAGAGAAGGATCAAGCTTAACACGAAGACTTACAGAAGATCCTCATCCGAGGCCTCTGCCAAAGGTTTAAAGCTATATGCATTAGATCCCGCATTATTTATCTGTATCATCTCAAGACAGTATTAAAACAATGGCACATACAACTATGTGTACAACATTGTAAAGTAAAAAAAATTAAAATGTTATATGACTACTTGTGAACATGGGATGTTCATCATTGTTGGAGTTATAAACCAGCAGAGAAAAAAGATGTATTGCCCAAATGTCAATATGGAGACACATACATACACGTGTAACTGTTTTGCGGTTAACGATATTCGTATTTCTTCGGTGTGTAATACGAATAGTTTATACATAACAAAACTCAGTTACTTAACTTTATAATACAAGACTCTAAATAAAACTACCATGAATACTTGTGTTGAATATTTGAGGAGAGAAAGAAGAAACAGAGTAGGTCTCTTACTCTAAGAGAAGACAAAACAAAACTGAAACTATTATTTATTAATCTGAAACTTGTTATTGTATATACACGACACTCTTACATAACAACATACATGACTTACTGTATATAGATGTTTACATAACTGATCTACGGAACCATTGGTGACAGTTGTATCTTATCCGACAAGTTACGTCTTTTACTCACACCCTTTCGTAGTAAGTCACATGTAACGCATGACATCCCTTGACTTAACATAAGAACTATAATATATATGATATTTTAAGATTTAACACCATGGGCTCAATTCTAAGTTCTAACAACTTGATCACGACCAACATTAGCTTCTACGCCAAGTCCGCCTCCGCTAGCTCAACGGTTGATGCTGAGGCAGGCTCAACCCGTGTCTTTATTGACAGTGTGGTCTGATGACGTTCGATATACCAGCAAACGGCGGAGACCAGAAAAACAATAAAGAAAAAGGCAGCTAATATGGCCATTAAAATGAGAAAGTGATCAGAAGTATTAGATTGGGGGAAATCGGGTATTGTAGCGTTAACCATATTTTAAAAGTTTGAGACTTTGAGTACGTGAGTTCTTTAGACAAAGCATTTCGCATATTATTATATACAGAGAGTTTCAAAATACTTTTGAAAAATTTGTGGAACGTTAGTTAGAGACTTGGTCAATTTCGCCAACATCAAAGTATAGAAGCGTCTTATTTTGGTTTCAACCTTGTTCGAGTAATTTCAAATACTTTAGCGTCTAACTAACAAGTGTGATATAAAAGTTAAATATAAACGTGAGGACCGATGTTGATGTTGGTCAAGTGACTCAAGTAAAATCTCTGGTTACCAACTAGTCCGAGATATACATATGAGAATATATACAAGTAGCAATCAGATCGTACAAGAAAACAAACAAGTCAAGTCTAAGATTTCATCAAAGAATCTGATAAAATGGAGCTGAAATGCTCTGATGTTGGGATCCTAGTGGAGACATTTTAACGGTTCCGATGTTGTGGCTCATTGTGGTGGATTTGAATGAGTATTCTTCTTTCTCTGGTGTTGTTCTAAAAAGCTATTAATTTGATTAATGTTGGGATTCTGAAATCTCCTTATAAACAAACCCAATAGCTCTCCAAATCAAGGATCCAAGGTTACTGAAACTGTTATGCACAAAACGCATTTCATCAGATAGTAATTTTTTGGGTCAATAATACACATTATGCAAATTAATAATATATAAGTCTGATGTTAAAATAAAAAGGCATATTAATGTGTATATTAAATTTCTTATACAAAAAAAAAAATCATTTATTTATTTTTTTCTTTTCTTTTCTTTTTTCCTTTTATTTTCCTTTTGTTTTCCTTTTGTTTTCCTTTTTTTTTTCTTTTTTTTTTCTTTTTTTTTTCTTTTCTTTTTTTCTTTTCTTTTTTTCTAATATCATTTATTAAAAAGGTAAAGTGACCAATAAAGAGATAGTTACCTTTTTTTCTTCTGTAATTGTTTTTTAAAAAGTTAACTCACAAAACGGACCAATAAAGGGAGAAAACAATTACTTTAGGTATATGAAAATTAGACTTAATAAATTAAAACTTGTATACTAAAAAAGAGGAAAAAAATCCTACCAAAAAAAAAGAGGAAAAAAAACATTGCAAAAAGTTCAGAACTACATATATATAGAATAATTCTTGGGTTCACTCCTAGGAGTGAACCCCTTTATTCACCTCTTCTATGATTAACCAATGAAAATATGCCAAGTAATATCACACTTAAACACAAAATCATAAACTAAAATTATAACTAAATAAATTAAAAAAAAAACAAAATCTGTTAACTATTGTTAACGTCAACGTACGACGTCCTCCGTTATATATTACTCATTTTTAAATAAAAAGATTTAAAATAATTTAGGATATTTATCTCTGGTTTCTTATTGTTTTAGTCGAACTTATCATAAAAAGATTAACAACCTCTTGTATAAAATATTCATGTTTCAATTATAAAATTTCCAGGGTTTATCTCTTCTCTTTGATTTTGATTTGTTTCTTGTTCCTTAAAGTTGTTCGTGCTACAACTTGGGAAACGTCTCCACCACCCGTTAGGTAAACTCCCGTATTCGGTATTTACAGTGAGTTCTCTTGTTAGCTGACTGGAAATTTTTTTTACCTTTGATGTGTTGGTTTATTGGTTTTGCAGAAAACCGGTACTTCAGACTCCGTCTTCACGGAAACGTCAACGTTCAAAAATCTTTTCGATCTCGTCTATTGCCACGACACCTAAGAGAGAACAAGGTAAAAAAATTACTTGGAGCGCTTTTGACCTGAAAAATCAGAGAATCAAAGAATACCAAGGTTTCTTATTTTCTTGTGTGACAGTTTGATTTTTCCTTGCATCCTTTTGTGCATAAAAGCTGTGTGATATTTTGAAGACTTGTATCTTCGGACAAACAAACGTTGAACTATGAAGAAATCATTTTAATATATATTATAAATTATTGGCCAAAAGCTATAGAGAAGAACCAGACCAATATCGTTTTTGGTCTCTTACCGTCTTTGTCTGGTGACGGTGATAATCCAAGCTTTGTTAATACTTCTTTCTTTACCTGTTCATTAGAAACAAAGGATCGCAATAACGCTGATAAGCAACTCCGTCTCAAGGCAAAAACTCAAAAGAGAAGATCAAAGTATGAACTAACCTGCCAACGACTATCCTCGAAATCTGATATCTCACACACTTTTTGTCTAAGCTTGGTCTTTGGAAAACCGGGGAACTTCTGCTGTAATGTTTCAACTACTCTATTGATACCTTGAGAGCATGATTGAATAGTTGATACCTGGACAGACGCCAAATTCTTGTTAGAGCTAAGTAGCAAATGATTGTTCAAAGAGATGGTTGGTGCTACCGGAGAATTTTTTAATCGATTCAAATTATTGACATCTAAGAACTTACATAGTTTCCATCTTTCTTTCATTATTGAGTGTGTTAACTTTTTTTTTTTTTTTTTTGTATGAATGTTAAATTTTATTCAAACAAAAGCTTTGGTACAATGCAACCTTTTACAGATTAAAATATAAAGTTTTGCTAAGCGGTCAATATTGGCGATGTGATGATCCGTGGAAAGAGAAGCTGCACCATGCCGACAATTGTTCCTCTCTTGCCAGAGGATATAAATTGATGCCTGGAACACATATCTCAAGAGGAACTGTTGAGAAGAAGTGAAAGAGGCATCATTGAGGAGATCAAGTATCGTGGAGAAGGAAGTAGTGAACCGTGGCCCGAGAAGCTGCAGACTGTCTCGCAAGAGAGATTCTTCCTCTTAATTGTGATTTTCAAGTCTTCAATTATGTTCCTGCTTGTATAATTAACTCTCTCCATGTAGACCATATGATTTAGTCAATGCAATTTTAGTGTTAAAAAAAAAAAAAAAGATGAGTAATATATAACGGAGGACGTCGTACGTTGACGTTAACAATAGTTAACAGATTTGGTTTTTTTAATTTATTAAGTTATAATTTTAGTTTATGATTTTGTGTTTAAGTGTGATATTACTTGGCATATTTTCATTGGTTAATCATAGAGGAGGTGAATAAAGGGATTCACTCCTAGGAGTGAACCCAAGAATTATTCATATATATATCAAACACTTAAAAGTTTAAAAGCCAAGTTGACAAATGTCTTAACAAAAAAAATCTGTTGGACACATGCATATAGAGAAAAGTGACAGGTTTTTATTTATTTATATGATTAATCATAAAAAACCATAAATAAGAAGAAAGTTCAAATCAGAAAGAAAAAAAAATCTGAAAACTATTATAAATACCAAAATATTTGGGGTGTAATTGTAGTTTAACAAGAAAAAAAAAACTATTAAGAAAATTTCCAGGACATTGATCTTTTTTTTTTGTTTTTGAACACCTCAGGACATTGATCTTTTTAATTCATGGATTTTGTCTTAAAACTTGTCACAATCATACTCATACTTTAGAGAGTTGAAATCCTTTAAGGTAAGTTAGAAAGAAGAATCTTTACACATGACACATCCAAGACTTAAACTAATATTTTGTAGATTCATTTATAATATTGATCTCAAATATATATTTTCATAGTTAAATGAGAACATCATATACGATTGTGTGGATATATATAAACAACCTTCATTAAATCATCCACTACTCCAAAACCATAAACTTCAAGTATTCATTCATCAAACTATCTTTTTCATACATGTTTTTATATCTTGCCAATCTCATTCATTTTTTATATTTTATTGTTATTTCAAACATTCATTCATACATTTTTTACTTGTTTATTCATAAAATTTAAATCTCACCTCATTTGTTTATCATATAACTATACATTTTTGAGCAGCTGAAACCATTACATTTTTGAGCAGTTGAAACCATCTTTTTCAAACCCCAAACCAAAAAATCAAGCCAAAAGTGAAAATAAGAAAAGTAAGAAAATCATCGAGTGTCCTAATGGAACAGTTCCTATACGTAAAAATACAAAAGAATACGTAGCAAATGCTCAGTATTGGGCACAAAAACACTTTAATCCGCTTACCGTAGAAAGTCATGGAACACATGTAAGAAAATCCACTTATATATTTTATGAGTTACAAATATGTATATTTAGATAATGATTATGATATGATAAGTTTATATGAATTTGGGAAATTGGAGATTGCTGGAGTGAGATCACAAGGTCAAGGTCCTTACCATGGTTTGGCAGCTTGGATGAGTGAACATTACTTGAACGTTAGTGGGGACCAAGCTTCATATGCTAACATATATGTAGGCAGTGGAGTCAACAGCAAAGTTAATTTTATCCAAGCCGGTTGGATGGTAAATTTAGTGTTGATATTATTTTAACCTTTTTAATTAAATTATTTTAAAATTTTACATGCAATTTAACTCATAGGTAAAATCCAAAATTATTTGGTGATGGACGCACATGGAGTTATGGTTTTTGGAAGGTACCGTACATCTATCGTTACATGTATACACTTTTTCATATTCTTAAAAACACGATACTGTATGTGGTATATCATGGTTAAGTGTTAATAACAATTTTAATGATCATATATATGGATTATGTTAATACATGCTGAAAATACAATGACAGGGTGCTAATGGAGCAGGTTGTTATAATACAGTATGTCCTGGTTTTGTTCATGTTTTGTTTTAAGTACACCTTTACCTAATGACCCCAAAGGAGAAAAGGGTATATATTTTAGTATTGTACAGGTAATACAGTATATAGGTATATACCTTTCTAGCATTAAATATTATTTTTTTACTTTATCAAATCTAACATGGTTTGTATTTTTGACTTCTTTTAACTATCTATTAAAGGATAAAAATACAGGAAATTGGTGGCTATCAGATGTAAGATATAGAGGACCAGATGAACAAATTGGTTATTGGCCAAAAGAACTATTTGATCTGATAAGTAATGGTGTGGACATGATTGGAGTTGGAGGAATAGTCCAAGCTTCTCCTTCTGGTATAAGCCCTCCAATGGGAAACGGTCATCTACCAACTGGAGATGACAAGGCGTCGGCACGAGTCATAAAACTTGAAATCGTAGATTCTAACTTTTAGATCAAGGAAAGTGACAAATACAAGTTAGAAAAATTATTAGACAACAATAAATGTTATGGCTTAAAAGATGGAAAGAAATCAGTTTTGTTCACATATGGTGGACCTGGAGGAGATTCATGTGGAGTCTAATGTTATAAAAGGTATCTATTTAATTATCGTAATAAAATAATTTGGACTTGTTGTTTCATGTTCAAGTAATTTTATTTGGTTTTTCTTGTCTTAAGTTTCTAGATCTGGTGATTTCAAAGATGAAAATCTATCTAAGTTTGAGATTCATTTCCACACATTCGTTAACGTTAAGGTATTAGAAGTCCGCCGGCTACTGTCGATACGGGAACGTCTAATGATTTACCTTATGTTTCGAATGAGCATTGTGGTATTGCTAATGTGTCATCAAAGGATGCTTCATATCTCTTTTTCCGGTGTGGAAAGACCATTAGTTTTCTTTCTCTTTGTCTTTTATTGTTGACTTTCTTCTATGATGTAATCGGTTTCGAGCCAGTTTGCAATAAAGTGTTAAAAAAAAAAAAAAAAAAAATTTGGACTTGTTGTTTCATGTTCAAGTAATTTTATGTATCAAATTATTGGGACTTCATGTTTCTGAAAAACTTCATTTCTCAAGTTTTTCTTCATGCATATAAGTATACTCATACAAACATAGCTTATACATCATTTAGGACGTGATGCTGTACATATTTGATTAGTAACGGAAGACCATGATTGATCTGTAAAGTTAAGCACAGTGAAAAATGAATTTCAAAAATTTTGTTATCGCAATCAAGTATATCAGAAGATAGGCGCTCGATTAGATTTCCTTATAAGATAGATAATCCAATACAGACCAAATCGAGGATCCAAGGTTAATGACACTGTTATGCACAAAACGTATTACATTGGTAATAAAGGATTTTAAAGCTTAGTAGCTTTCATAGTAGCTTTCACAATTCAAGTTGCTGGAGATGAATATTTATGCACACAAAGAGGTGTGGAAACAAAATTTAGCCCCGAAGTGATGCACGTGGTACCGCCGGTAATCCCCATTCATCCTCAGCCTGTTCAATCATCACAACATCATAAGTCTCTCATCAGCCATACATAAAAAGTTTCCAAATTCAATAAAATGTGCACATAGTATATTATTCCGCAATTATCGAGTAAAAACATATGCAACAACATTATCACTGATTTTCTAATGAAGCAAAAGGTGGAAATAAACACTAAGATCAACCTCTAATAACTTCCTCTACAACTAAGATAAGTGTGGCGTAGGAGGATATACATTTTAGAGGTTTATTATCTGATTTCTCAAATTCTGCTTATGTACCTCTAAAGCCCATAAATGAGTTTAACATGTCTTTTATGTGGTAGAGCGAGTAAAATAAAAGAAAGATAAATTAGTGGAAACTCACTTGAGCTCGTCCGGGTGGAGCTCCTGTATGCCCCATTGGTGCTGGAGGTAAGTTCAGTTCGTCATCAAGATTGGGTTCCTTATCGGGTTGGAGATAGGAAGGCACTCCGTCTGCTTCAGTCTCGTTTCCCATGTCAGCTTCAAGAGCATCAAGCTCTGAGTTCACAAACCCATTAAAAAGTGTAAGAGGAAACACAGTGCAATAGTTCGTACCGATCCCAAACAGCATAAAGTGGATTTCTAAGAAAATGTGAAGGACAGAGACTACTCCAAAACACAGAGCAAGAAAACTCACCACCCATGAGATCATCTTCGTCAATGTCATCAGGAACATTGTAGCTCCTACCCAGTGTCTCTTGAATTTCAGAACTCTCATCCATTAAGTCCATCATATCATCTTGCAAATTCTGAGTTATACAAAAGATAAATCATAATCAAAACAGTATCTAGAAAGCAAACACAAGAGAGCTAGAATAAGAAGCAAGGTAGTGTGACATACATCTATATCTTGAATCTTGACGGTTTTCATCATTCCTTTCAACTCCTTGTTAGCAGATTTTAACGCTGTCATCTGCAAATAAGCCACACATCAGATTTTGGTTCAATGTGCTCTCTTTTCTAAGAAGATAAGAAAAAACTAATGGATATACATACAGTTTGTTGAGCATCTTTGAGGCCTTCAGCAGCAAATGAAACTTGATCAAGGTTAAAAGTCTGATTGTAAAGCATGTCACGTTGTCCTTCGTACCTAAGAAACAAAAGGTAACAGCTGATATTAAACCCAAACCCATGTCCACTAAGAGAAGAAGCAGGCACTTGACATAGAAGATGATATAAACACAAACAAATGCAGAGATAAGACTCACATCTTCTTTTGCTTGAGAACTCTCATAGCCCGAGCTTTGATAGCTTCTTGAGCAGGACCAGGTCTAGTCCTTTTGATCTGCTCTTTGTACTTGCAGAGCTCAGCATCAAGCCTCTTAACTTTATCTTCCACTGACTCTCCTCTTTTATTGATCTGACAAAAATCATCAAAATTGAAATCAACACCGAGTTACGAGTACATTACATAGCTATAGAAAGTTTAAACCCTAAATAAACCCTTATATGATCTCACCCATCACTCAAATCCCAAATCCAAACTCCGAGAGCTAAATAAATTAATCTACGATAAAACCCAGAAATCGACGATCTCGAAAAGCTGAGGAAAAGAAAAGAAAGGAGAGAGAGGAGGAGGAACCCGATCAGAGGCATCCTGGATGGACGGTGGAGGCTCTTTGTTATTCTTCGCACCAAAGATTCTCTTCATCTTCCTCCTTCTTCAACAAATCAAATCTGCGCTAAAAATCAGATGATGCAGAGCTACAGTAGAGACACAACAAGAAGAAGGCGATTTGCTTCTTTCGTAAGTATTTATCGATTTCCTTTTTTAACCATTTTTTTTTATTTGGTTGTAAAAAAAAAAAAAACATTTTTCTATTATTTTATTAGTCTTAATATCACCAAAAAAAACATATGAATATCCACAAATTCACAATATTTGGAAAACGAGTAAACACTTATGAAAATTTCAATTGCACTAACGTACCAGTTTCTTCTAATAAGGTGAATGCAAAAACACCTAGACCTCCAGTTTCATATAGTATCTTGAGATCCAATAACATTTGATAAAATAGATTACTGAGTTTATTAAAAAATAATTATAACTTTCGAATTTCCTCAATACTTCAACTATGAACATCAATCAACTTAGCCAGGAAAAAAAAAAGGTTGTTAAGTTAAAACATCAAAAATTCACACAAAAGGAGACTCCTTTACTCTATACACTTGTCTCAAACTTTAACCCCCAAAAGCTCAGCCATTTCACAGCCAAACCCACCACTATTGCTGAATTGGCTCGCCAATGACCATTCCACTGTCACAGACACAGCAGCTTCACACACAGTTTCTTCACTTGCAGAGGATTTAATCAGATTAGGTTGATGTTGATGGTGATGGTGATGATGATGAAGGTGAAGGTGTTTGGTGTAGTGAAGCTCGATTTGAAGACGGTGATGCAAAGACGAAACCAGTCCATACTTCATATCAGCTTTGACTTGCTGTATTGGAATGGCCGCGAGAAAGCTCTTTATATACTCTCTACATGACTCTTTACCTCTACACACTACTACTTCTTCTTCATCTGATTCTTTTGAACTTTCTGGTTGCTCCGACTTGTTCTTACCACCTGGTTTCTGGTTTCCTATGTCAACTTTGCTGTCCTTGACGCCGGGTCGTAATCTTTGGATCTCTGCATCTTTGTCAAATTTCAAGACATAAGCTTGGTTGCAACCCTCATACAGCCTCTCTCCAAGCGTGTCTATGATGTAATAAGCATCATGGTTCACGAGGAGTACGAAGAAACGATCATTCCAGCTTACTATGTAGATCCCAGGTTCGCTTGCCGACTCTTCTGGTTCGGGTCGGGTCTGGATTCTTTTAAGTTTAAAGGTCTTTTGGTCTTTTAAAAGGGTTTTTGGTTTTAAAAATAAATCAAAATAAAAATAGAAAAAGGGGATGGCAAAATTGAATAAATTCTTACTAACGTTTTTGAAAAGTTTGAATCTATAATATTTGGAAAATTTCTAGAAAACCTATATTATCAGCATATAAAAGGAAAGATTTTAGAGGCAAAAAGTTAATGTAAATCTACGACAATCATTCATAATTTCTTAAAATCTTTGAAAAGAATCAGTGATAAATTTGACAAATCAACCAACTCTACATAAATTTCTCTCCCACTAAACCCTAAACCCTTAACATCCCTAGCTACTGCGAATTCACCGGAGTTCTCTCTGCCGGCCGCCATGGAAGTAGTGGGAGAAGGGAAGGAGTTCTCT
>OVBW01002007.1:1186-13078 GCA_900406355.1 Erysimum pusillum | reverse complement strand
TCACCCCTTAAAACTAAAAAAACCATAGTCCTAGTTTATATGCCTACGTGAGTGAAAACATCTTTTTCCCCTCGAGCCATATGGTTTGTTGCTTAGCAACCAAATGTCTTCACTAGAATCGCTACTTGTTTATATGTCTATATCTATAAAGAGCCCTTCTTGCCTTCTTGGTCACCTTTTGTTCCTGATTTTGATATGTTTATACTTGTCTTGTTCCATAAACAACACAGTTACTTTTTAGTTTGTATCGTTTTATCCAACGTGTGTTCATTGTTTTGATCTTACAATATGGGGTTGACAGCAAAACCAAATTGTTTAGCTTTTTGACAAATTCCAAGTCGTGAAAATCTTAATCTTTGTCGTTGGTTCTATCTTTTTATAAGCTTTCGATTTTGACTTGAGTTTTACAAACTATCTTCAAATGCTTAAATGTGGGGTCAGTTGGCCCCAATAAAAATCTAAAATTTCTTAGTAATTCTATAATTAATTTACTTATTGTACCCAAACATATATTTCATTTGATCCTTTTTCCTCTCTCGATTTTGGTTTTCTTTTAAGAAAATTATATTTTCTATGTTTGGATAAGAAATAAAGTTTTTCTATTTATAAAATCCGTTTTTTATTTGTATCTACAAACTATTTATATTGTAATTTCTACCAAATTTATCAAACTAAACATTTGATTCTTTAACTCTTAACTTTTCCTTTTGGGCTTAAATTCCTTGACTTTAACTTATATTTTGAATTTATTATCATATCAATATTGCAAAATGAGAAAATTGTAAAATAATTAGATGATAAAATCATCTCATACCTGATAGTAGTGTGATGAAAAGCCAAAAGATGGTGTGGGTGCTGAGGTCATAGACTCCACATAGACCGTTGGTCCCATAAGATCACTTCTCCTTTTGTATTAATTATCTCCACAAATCTGACCTTTGATGCAATGGAGTAACACAATGTGTGTTAAGACATCAAATAAATAAGGTAGAGACTAGAGAGAGTCATTTAATAACCATAAGACTCACCGGAATGTAAAAGAATCTTGTCTATCCCCGAATCTTTCATTACGATTCTCGAGAAAATTAGAGATGGGAATCTCCGGTAGGAACTGGTTTGGGATCTTCACCCCTGTTGCTTCCTTCCGATCGTTAGAGATCTATAACTTTGATCGCCTCAATACAAAAGAATCTTATTCCCGAAAAATTGACATCGATGAAACCCTAAAGTTTTTTTGGTTTTAGTCTGGTGAGTGGTGTATTCGATGGAGACACTTAATCTTGGGAGTAAAAGGTTGGATCACATTGTGATTATCAAAACAAAAAGTTTTTTTTTTTTTTTTCCGAGAGTGGAAACACTAAAAACCCTAGATCTGTTTCGTATCTCTTTTTCTCCGAAAACAAGTTCTTATATACCATCTCTACCTTTTCTTTTGTGGTTAATATTACATCTTTCGAGATCCTCTTATCTTCAATATTATCTCTTTTACGGATTCGAATCAATCATACGTCTTATCTTTATATTACGTGTTTTATCTTGTATATTACGTGTCGTTCTAGATTTTTTATTACATGATATATTTATTTAATAAAAATTTCAGTTTTATCTTGATTCTTTTTAATATATTGATTAATAATTTTTGTATATATTGTATTATTTAAAAAAATAGAAAATTTAGTTATTTTTTTATTATATGTGAGAAATCTTAAATACACTTATATTAAAACAAATGAAGTACTGTATAAAACTTTTTTTCACAAGAGAAGTCAAACATTACATGGGCCATGGAAGCCCCACAACATAAAACTACAGAAATGTATTAGGCCCAACTAAGAGTACAGAAATGTTTTTTTTNTTTTTTTTTTTTTTTTTTTTTTTTTTGACAACTATCTTTTTTTTTTAACAAATGTTTAGTGACGTCCGTGTGCGTAGTATTGAAGCACACATCTCAAGCCCATATATGTCATATCTACAAGCCCATCTACAACCCATAGAATTAGGTTTTCTAGCAAAGAGATTCACATATACTGTATATATTTTTTTGTTATGTATATATATGTAACGAAACATCAATGTAAGTGGATCTAAGGTTGCCGAAAGTGCAACTTTCATTTCCCCCAAATTTCATCCTATAAGAAAACATTTTGAACCTTCTTGGTGTTTGTAAATAGTTTCGTTTTTTTCATTTTAGTTTCTTCTAAATAAAGCTCATTTGAGCTAGAATCTACTTTGCTAGAAATCTCTTCACGTAGGAGTCGGGTTCAAACTCACACATGACACAATACATTTTGTTTTAGGAATAGTTGGTAAATGTATAATAAACGAGCACTTTTTGTCAATTTTGAGAAACAAAGAGCCAAAATACCTTATCCATCAATACGCCTCAAACAAAAACAACATCGTTTTGAGTTAGAGATTCTATAATGCCATATTTTCATGCCAAAGTTTCAATGTTTATGTTTTTGTTTTTGTTTGACCGTTCTATATAATCCGTGATAATAAGATGGTCATTTTTCAAGAAGAGAACGAGGGTAATCTGAATGTAGTTCAACCTTTCATTGATCACACGGGGTGTATTGAACCTTTGGCTCCGCAAGTGCTCAAGTGCCACACTCAAACAGTATTTGCACACTAAGATTGGGATTGCAGGTGAAGAATATTAAGAAAGCAGCCTGAAGATGGATTCATGTTTATTCCATCTTATAAGTTAAATGGTAATCACATGAAGTTGTATGTTTTATAATATTATAACATTTTGAAATATTAACCGTAATACCCAATTAAGTTTTTTTTTATATAATAAAATGATTAGGATGCGCGTAAATACGTAAGTATACAAAATAAACGTTGTATTTAATCGATAATATTTGAACTCAAATGGTAATCCACACAATTTTAAAATTTTTGTTTGGTATATTATTTTAAAACATTTCATATTTTTTTCAATTCATCTCAATAAACATTGCATATGCTTCACCAAAAAAAAAAAAAACATTGCATATTTTTGCAAATTTTTAAACAATTTAACTTTCTATTATATCATAGTAAAAACAGATTTTAATTCTACGTAATTCATCTCAATAAATAATAAAGTTTTCATATCGAAAATAATATGTACACCATACAAAACCTATATATATATATATATCTTAGTTAGATTTAAAATAATTTAAACACTAATAAAACTATATTAAGCACCTATATGAAATCAGTTGTGAACGATGCTATAACAAATTATTGAGAACACGACATTGATGGCATAGTGGTATTATTATTAACAAGTGCACACATTAACACTTGATTTAAGATACATATCCCTTTGGTTTTTATACACATAAGCAAACACTAAAATTGACTTCTTGGTCGATCAATCGATAGTGACAATATTTAATGATAACATATCAGAGATGGTTTGTGAAACTCTCACTGTACAGAATAGAGTCATTGAAGCTCATTGCAACCAAATTAAGAATCCAAATTCAAAAAAAAAAAAAAGGTAAAAACCAAAGAAAAGAAAAGCTCAAAGCTTCAAGGTTAGATCTGGATGAGAACTCTCCATATCCATTGCTTGTTTCACATCCAAGAAATCCATTTTTCTTTCCCCTAAATTATCATTACCCGCTTCAGTCGCAACCGCACCCGCTGCTTGCCTGAAACTCCCTGGCCAGAGCACCTCGGCCTCGTCGTCCTCGACGTAGAAAGGTATGCAGTTACCGAAATACCCCTGGTTAAACCTGGCAATGTTCCTAATAATTGTTTCTTGCGTTGGCCTTGTAATGCCAACATCATGGGACGAGCCATGTGCTCGGATTCCCAAAGTCCTGAACGATGTCATGTTACCATTTCCGCTTCCGTGCAGCGGCAGACAAGAAAGAGCGGCTGCTGTAGCAGCAGTCGCGTAGTTACTACTGGGTCCTCTGCTAGGGAAGACCCCAGCAAGACCCATACGCATAGCGCGTTTAGCGAGTGTTCTCTCGCGTTTGTGAGCGTTTTGATGACCACCAAGAGCTTGAGAGCTATAGAACTTCCTTTGGCAGTAGTTGCAAGAGAATACTCTCTTTGATACAGACGGTTGTTGCTGCTGCTGCTGCTGCTGCTCCGGGTTACTACTTTCGCTTGTGCTTGAAAGTGGCAGTGTCAAAGACGATGATTCAAGATCCAGATTGTTGTTGTTGTTGTTGTCATTGTTATTGTTGAAACAGAGGCTAAGATTCAGCGAGATGGGTTTGTAATCTTCCCCAACCGGAGACAAGTTTGAAGCCACTTGGCTACTGCTACTGTCCGATGAAGCTTCAATCTCGAGGTCTAATATTGGTCTCATGACTCTGGCAGAAACTGAGTGTTGTTTTTTTCTTTTCTTTTTCTGCAAAGATTTGTTTATTGGAGAGAATGTTAAAATCATTTAGATCATAACCAAATTAATGAGAAGTATATAAAAAGGAATAAGTTAAAGAAAATTAGATTGATTGGTTCTGTCCAAACAAAGTCGATAATGCATACAGATTATTCTAACAGAAATAATAATTATTTCAAAAAATATAGTGGGGGACGAAACATTGGTGTGACCATAAATGGTCCTAACGAGTCAATGAGTAGACAACATCAGAAGTGCCAAATTTAGTACTGACACATCCATCCATCAAACAGTCAACTCAAAACTAACTAAATTCTTCTATCATTCACTAAATTAAAATTAATTAATTTCCAAATAATTAGTAGTTCATTTTTATTACCTACCACTCATACATAGTGTCGAATTTAAACTTACAAATGCGATCCAAACATTTTAATTAACTTGATTTCGCAAAAAAAGACATACACAAAGCGACAAGCAAAAAAAAAAAAAAACAGACAAACAAAACACAAACACACAAGGGAACAAACAAAAAAACCAAACATTATAGAGTGAAAAGATTACCGACAGCAAAATCAGCTGAACTTACGAAGCAGATCCATCAATCTAAGTAAAATATCTCCTCCTAGGAATTATATTAATTCTTATATATATTTTAATTTTTAGGGTATCCAATGTTTTTGAGTAAATCGAAAAGAAAAACAAAATAGTTTAAGATAAGATTATTGACACATAAATGGCAATAATATATATATATGACCCACTCCAACCTGTTTTCAAAGTTTTACAACCATGCTTAATAATTGTTGATCAATCATCAAAACTTCAATCTTAGATGCAACAATTTCAAGACAAGAAACCAAGAAACAAAAGAAAGAGTATTCATAGTTCATACCTTAGTTAGGTTGATGATGAGACAAAGGCTTGGGATTTGAAAGAAAAACTGGGAGTTATGAACAGATTTGTCTCCATCGATCTCGAGGGTAGTTTTGGGATTTAAAAAGAAAGAGAGGAAGTGAGAGAGAAGTGTGAGAGTTAATTGAGTTTGTGAGTGTTATGTTTGGTTTGAGAGCACAAAAGAAGAGAGAGTGGATTGTGTATAGTGTAAGATGAATGTTTTATTATGGGAAAAGCTAAGGTTGCTATGAGTGGGAGTGGAGGGGACAGTGGTGGGACGTCTCACACTTAAGTCAGACCACAGTTTTTTTTTTTTTTAATATATAAATTATTTCTTCGGATAATTTTCTTTATTTTTTCAACCTCTTTTAAGTTTTTTTAAAAATCTATGTGTGATGGTTCAATTGGTTTCATACTCAGGGTCCATAATAACTACTATACTAATTAAAATTTTGTTAAAGGTGAAAGTTGGCAGTCTCAAGTGCGGCCAATTAAACCAGTTAATGAGTGTTGCTTTAGTATTATCGGATCCGAGTTCATATCCAATATAAATGATTTTACAATCTATGGATTCATCATCACAAATATAAGGATTACAAACTGAAATTTTGGAGCTATTGAGTTTTTAAAATAGTAAAAAGTTAGTAATTTTTTAAGCCAAAATAATCAAAATCTGAGAGGTAAAAAGTAAAAACCATAAATACCATAAAAGTTTTTGACATCGACGTTTATAACCATGTAGAAGTTGTTATAATATATTTATTGTGGGCGGTCATGCATTGATAAGATCTGATAAATTCGCTTTAAAGAAATTTTTAAAACCTATGACAATCATAAGAACATAAAAACAATCTTAAAGATTAGAAGATTTTTTAGGTGGTAATTGAATATCGAAATCGACTATATTGATTAATGAATCTGGGCATGTAGCTCATTGTGTGAGACGAAAGCCGAACCGCTTAATTAAGCTAGATGTCTAATCAATTAGTTAGCTATTACAACACATTATTGATGGTAATTTTGGAAAAATCAAAGCATGTAGATTATAATTGTTAAGCATATGAACGTCTGACTAATCGATTTAGAAACGTATGTAATTTTAGTTGGAATTAAGGGATTTTTTTATTAACTTTCTACATTTTCTAAGTTCGATTCTGACAGTTTTGTTCCCCATTTGTTTCAAGAAGCTTAACTATTTTGCGTTTCTCTATGTTTGGGGTTTCTTTTGTTTTGTTTGCTATCAAATGGTTGGCCATTATCGATGCGATATTGGAGCTGACTAGGAACATAGATAAGCTTGGAGCATAGTATTAATTATTTATTATTAAAGTTTTTTTTTCTTTTGTTATAGTTTAAGGTGCAAGAGAGTTTAATATGTGATTGGTATACATTGTTAGAATAATAAGATAATTTTTATTATTCTGTCTTCAGCTAAAAATACTAATCAGAGTTATAAAGCAAACAAAATAATTAAGCTGCTTTAATGTAAAATAGATAAAAATAAGTAATTTTTTCACACTAGTTTTCAGTGGAGGAAAAATTTATCCTTGTTATTAATTTTTGTTTTTCTTCTTGTCCATTTCCTTCTATATCTGTCACAACTTGTTTTTTAGAGTCAATTTGGTGAATGGTAAAAAGGTAGCACCCAAATTAAGTAAATGGCAATTGGTGGATCGATGTCTAATTAGGTAAATTGCAACGAACACAAATATTTTCGTTTAGTTTCTTTGAATTAATTTTCTACAAATGGATACATATATTGTAAACAATTTTTTTTTTGGTTCAATAATTTTACATTCATAAAGAAAAATCTTGTTATTACAAATTTGTTCTTTGATTGAATGCTATGGAATTGGTAATTTTATTTGTATCACATTATTTTTTATGTGAACATCTGATATATATCAAATAGACTCTATAACAAAACTAAACACTAAACCTAAATTCTTAAATCCTAATCTTCATTTAATAAATTAGTCATCCACATAAAATACAGTAAACAATTATTTAGAAAAAAATATATTTCCCAATATCGTTCACAATAAACTAAAATAATTTCCTTACACTCATTGTTATTTTCTGAATTACCAATACACTTTTTAATTTTTGTCATATGACACAAATAGTCTTCAACTTATTTATAGTCTCATTCTAATTGTTTTCTTGGTTATTAGTTATATAAGCTTCGACTATACTATTATCTTCCACGTTTACATTTACAATTTACAAAAGGAATAAAAATACTTAACAAAATTTACTAAAATAGTAAAAAATATCTCTATCACATGCGCAGTATAAGTTTTGTACCCATTTATATTTATACGGGACACTGATGTGAGACGTGAGATCAGGAGCAGTTTGCAAGTCTGAGATAAGAGTCCAAAGTTGAAGTTAAAGATCATCACTACACAGAAAGCATATCCATGTAGGACCACGACAACTAGTTCCATTGTTTTTTTCTCCAGTCTCTCCACTTACGTATGTTCTTGTCCAATACACTTATATTCTATTCCTCTTTACACAAATTAATAATATATCAATTTTTATTAATTGTTCATCTGATCATGTGAAATTTCTAAAAATAGAGAATCGAACGTTTTGGAGTATAGTAGATGTAGTAGGGTTTAGATTCTGTTCTTTAACAAGTCAATTATTCTTTGTTACAAGTTTGAAATAAAATTATTCGCCAATTCCATGCATCATGACATCTTTTTTTTTCAAATCAATTATTGACATTCATTATGGATGAAAAATGATGGAGATACGTTAGATCATTGTTTTTTATTATATGAAACGTTTACAATAACCAATCATAATTAAAATGTTCAAACTTTAAAATTTTTAACCCTAAGATAATTCTTTTAATTACGAGAAAATTTTCTAAAGAAACATAATTGAAAACAAATANTGAAAAATGATGGAGATACGTTAGATCATTGTTTTTTATTATATGAAACGTTTACAATAACCAATCATAATTAAAATGTTCAAACTTTAAAATTTTTAACCCTAAGATAATTCTTTTAATTACGAGAAAATTTTCTAAAGAAACATAATTGAAAACAAATATGTAGTTTACAAATTATGTAAATCATTTTTATACCGTTTTGAAATATGCATAATGGATGCAAATTTTGAGATTTGCATAATACTTTGGATTCTAAGAAATATTTGTTTTGTTTACATTCTTAACTATATAGTTTGATATAAGGATATAGTTCTTCCTATCCACNATGTAGTTTACAAATTATGTAAATCATTTTTATACCGTTTTGAAATATGCATCTAATGTATGCAAATTTTGAGATTTGCATAATACTTTGGATTCTAAGAAATATTTGTTTTGTTTACATTCTTAACTATATAGTTTGATATAAGGATATACTTCCTATCCATAGTACAATAATATATCCCACCAAAAAAAAATAGTACAATAAAATATGTTCTATGACAAGTTGCTAGTTACATCAATCAAGCCCTAGTTGGCATATTAGTAATTATATTTCCAAATGAGTAGAGCAGAAAATAATAGACATTAAGTATTTTTCCACTCAAATAAAATTATTTCAATCAACAAAATCAAGCTATTCAAGCAATAGAAAAGTAGTTTGATACCAACTAATTTTCAAGAANTTATATTTCCAAATGAGTAGAGCAGAAAATAATAGACATTAAGTATTTTTCCTCAAATAAAATTATTTCAATCAACAAAATCAAGCTATTCAAGCAATAGAAAAGTAGTTTGATACCAACTAATTTTCAAGAGAAAATTTCACTTTAGTAATAATATCACATTCATACAAGAATAGAAATAATATAAGAAAATAACAATAATAATAGACAATACATTTTTATTTAAAATTTAAAGTTTTAATCCAGCAAAAAGGGGGAAAAAGACTTTGTTCAAGCAACTTAATTGAAGAACTATAAGATGGTGGCAGCATCCCATAAAAAGATTCTTTAAGTTATTGTGTTTATCCTTTTTTTTTTTTTCTCTTTAAAGAAAAAAAGAAAGAAAAGTGAAGTAGCTCCTCAGTGCATGGGGAGGACATCTGAAGTTTTTAGCTTTTTATTTCTATTTAGAGTTTAAAATTGTTAAGTTTGAGAACACTTTAGATTCTTTAAAAACTACTTATCTTGACCTTTGCTGTGCCTTGGTAGCCTCTCCACACCCATTGGACCTTTACTTCTTTATTTGTTTGTTTGTTCTTTTCTCTCTTCTCTTTATTTTTCTTATCACCCAAAACTACTTTTTCATGTCTAATCACATAATTCGAATCTCTTTTCACATTGTGTATAATTGACATCCGCCGTTTCTTCGCCTCTACGTCCAAACACAACCTTGATTAATAGTGTTTTTCTATAGTAGTTACTATTCGAAAATACTTCAATGTTTGCATATATTTTTGAATTCACAAAATTATATACTAGATTTATTGGTTTTCAACTCAAAATCAATTGATAAAAAATAAATAACATGTGTCCTACAATTATTATTATTATTATTTTTTTTTGGACTAATATTAAATTTTATTCAAACAAAAACCATGGTACATTATATGCAACCTTTAAGCATAAGTTTCTGATTTTTCTNTATATACTAGATTTATTGGTTTTCAACTCAAAATCAATTGATAAAAAATAAAAAATAAATAACATGTGTCCTACAATTATTATTATTATTATTATTTTTGGACGAATATTAAATTTTATTCAAACAAAAACCATGGTACATTATATGCAACCTTTAAGCATAAGTTTCTGATTTTTCATTTTTAAAGATTAAAACATAAGAAGAAGCTAAATTTGAGAGCCAATCCATATGCAGTAGGCGTCGTTGAATTTGGTTGGGTGGAGCCAGTGGAAGGAGCAGATTCGGTTGCGAACCAATCGATCAATAACAGAGATTAGGCGAGGAGATGACAGAGGGACCTCACCATGCCTACGGTTGTTACAATTATTTACATATAATATATACAAAAAAAACACATAATTCACATTCCATTTTAGTCTATTCCATCTAATTGATTGATTTTGGTGTTAAGAACAGCATTGCCCATAAAACCAGCTGCTCTTATTTTGTTGGTCAGATGAGCATTTGGTTTTCCATTTAGCAACCTTTTTATGATTTCTAGTTCTGTTTATGTAAGTTTTTTTTTAAGGAAAAAAAAGGAAAGAAGTGGTTTGTAACATTACTTATTCTTTAAAGCTTTATTTTTTGNTTCCATTTAGCAACCTTTTTATGATTTCTAGTTCTGTTTATGTAAGTTTTTTAAGGAAAAAAAAGGAAAGAAGTGGTTTGTAACATTACTTATTCTTTAAAGCTTTATTTTTTGTGGAAATAAAATTAATATTTGTAAAAGAAGTGTTGGGATACATCATTTCCAAAATCAAGTAGATTATCAAATCTTTATGTACATTGACATATTTTGGAATTTTTATGTAGTTTTCTTTGTTTTCAAGCCCTGAAAGTTTTGTTTTTCTGTTTGTCAACACATGTATTTTGATTTTTTCTATATGAGTTTGATACTTCCAATTCTTTAATTCAATTTTAATGTGCAGNAGCCCTGAAAGTTTTGTTTTTCTGTTTGTCAACACATGTATTTTGATTTTTTTCTATATGAGTTTGATAGTTCCAATTTTTTAATTCAATTTTAATGTGCATTCTTAACTTTTGTGCAGATTAACAAAATCTATAGCCACATGCTTGTTCCCTTTACTAAAACGTTCACTTAGCATTATTGATACTCTTTTTCCTTTAATCGTTTATATTTCTCATTCCTTTTTCGACAAAGTGTTTTCATCTTCCACTTAACTTAAAAGAGTTTTATATCACAAGCCTAGTAGTAATATAATTATACATCAAAGGTATATTTTTATCAAAAAACCTCTTTTGAAAAAGATGATAAGACGTGAAACGGAACTTTGAAGATTTGGTTTTTGTATAGGAAGATTTTTTCTTACATGCTTAAGTTTCAGGTGGTAGTACTGTCTGCTTAAAAGCTTTACCGATTATGATATAATAATAAGTATAGTACTCTTAGTACATGCTATATAGCCCATGCAGTTTTCAAATAGCTGTCTCTTTATTGCATGTGATTCTTGATATGTGTAGTAAAATTTTCGACCCATAAACAACATCCGATAAAAGTAGCATAATATGGTAGTACTATTGAAGCTATTCTATATCAATAAATATTCTTAGGTCCGATTTCACTTATCATGAATCAAAAATATTATTATTCTGCAAATTTTCATTATGCAAATTTCCATTCTGCAATTTATGTCATTATGCACATAATTATTCGTGTTACTAATCGAAACCTTAATTAAAATTGATGAGAAAAAGCAAAAATTTATATAAGTAACTGATTTTTAAGAACCTTGAGCATACAATTGCAAAACAAATTAGTAAACCCAAACTAGTAACGGATAAATTACTGTCTATTTTGGCTAGTGTATATATCATGCATGTTATATAATTCCAGTTCTGTTGTGAGATATTCTAACGGGCACTTTGAGATGAGAACGAGAACAATTAAACGTTTTTGGAAATACCCCTACAAGGCTACAAGACGGGTCATATATATTTTATAATGTGGGAAGCGTCCAATGGTTCCTTGGCTCCAATATCATTTTAG
>OVBW01002004.1:2930-13083 GCA_900406355.1 Erysimum pusillum | reverse complement strand
TCCTCAAAACGTTTGTCTTTAGCAGGCTTAACCACACGTTTCGTATCAACAATATCATCATCCTCACTATCAGTTGGAAGGTAACGGTTAACAACGTCCTTATCCTGAACCTCCTGAACCTCTTCTTCATGATCACTCTCATCTTCACTTTCACTTCCACCCTATGAACATAACAAGAAATCATTTAGAAACTGAGGCAAAGAGAGTTCAAAAGTCATGTTTTTGATAAGTAAACAAAAGGTCTAATGAAAGAAACCTGAGCAAAGAAACGAGACGTCATCTTCTTTGGATGCAACAAGAACCTGATACACCAAAAGGTAACTAATTTGAACAGTGAAACAGATATATAGGCAGGGGTACGAAAACAAATCAATCCATTCCAAGAACTTATAATCTTAAGGTGAAAAAATATGTCTCAAGTTAGATTTGAACGACTCAATCGTGTCACCGATACACAGACTCAAATCAGACTACACCAAACTCGAACCGAAAGACAATTACCTGGATTGAGACGACGGAGATGGAGATATGCGAAGGGAGATGCTTGAGGAGGATAACGAATCTAAAAAGAAGCTTGTGGAGAAGAAAGTGTGTAGCCGTCCAAGGCTTTTGGTTGCAGATCGAGAATAAAAATATGGAAATTAGGGTTTCGTGATTGATTTTACTCATTAAACCGGCTTCGATTTCTTATCTCCGTACCGAAACGGAAAACCGACGTAATTTAATTAAAACCTCCAGATCGGTTTTGGTCGAACCAGGAATAATTGACAAAAAAGTTACCAAGCAAAGTTGTCTTTACACCAAGTTAGTCACAATTTGGGAAGAAGTGAAGAAGAGTGCACAAGATTTTCCAGTGTGGTCATAGAAAATGGATGGATTTGTTTGAAAGAAATTTTGTGATCAAGTTTCTTTTTGGCCTCGATGATATTTCTTAAGAACATGTCAGGGAACTGATCTAGAAAAGACTACATTTAAAAAAATTAATACTTCTCCTATAATTATGTAGAGTAATTAAAAACCAGTCAGAAAATTGAAAAATCTAAGTCCTAAGCCAACAAAACCAAGAACCACATGTATTCATTTGTTGATACAATGGACTAATTCTGTCATGTGTTTACACATTCTTCAAGAAGTTTGAAGCTGAAACCAACACCTCAACGCTAACCTCCTCTATAGATACACAAAGATTTTACATGCATGCAATAGCTTTGTCGGTCTATGGAACAACTTTGGCAATTGCTATTATCATCTCTTTGGAAATTGCTTATGTTTTGCTTAATTTATTGTTGGAAATTGATTATGTTTTGCCAGCTAATTGATTGTAACATTCATGGTTGATGGATAGATGTGGCTATTCGTTTTGCTACATATGTGGAGCCGAGTGGAAAGAAGGAGCTGAATGTCCTCATCTCATCAAAGATGCGAGGGATTTCCTCTTCTTCGGGATTTACTAATTTTCTTTTCTTTTACGTTATCGTGATGATATTACTGCCTCTTCATATATATTGAGGGACTGTTTCTAGATGTAATTATGGCTTGAACATCCTTGTTGGGCAATAAAGTTTTAGATTGGGTTCTAACCTTGTAGGTTTTGGGTTATCTGTGAATAAAGAAATACAGTAAAGACAACTGAATACTCGAAGCTTGGTGAAATTTGGTTTCTTGAGAAAGAGTATCTGAAATGGAATTTCAAAGTGAAAGTCGATTTATTAGATAACTCTTTATAAATAGCTTTGGACTCAACTACTCTTTGCTACCCATTCTTCCTTAGCCACAATCAATAAACTTGTTCAACCACTTGTTTGCTGCTTATCAGATAAATTTCATGTTTTCAGATACAACGCTCCAACTTAGTCGATACAAGAATTTTACATCGTTTCAGAAATCATACAAATGGGATCACTATCAGCAAAAACACCTAAAAAATCAACATTGACTGTACCAATACAAGTAGATCGGAACACTGAAACTCTCGAGCATGCAGAGAGATCCTCAATGATCAACTAAGCTTTTTGTGGTTCGAAAGATTTCACAACATTTGAATGTGTTTAGGATATATGTAACCTTCTCCACAACATTGGTTTCATTGCTTTCTATCTCTCTCAGGCTGTCTTTACATCAATCGGAGATTTATTACCCGTCCGGCGCCATAAGTTGACAAGAATTGAATCAATCATGATCTACACATTCCAGATATATATGTCAATAATCCAAACAAAAAAAAAAAATGTACACACACACGTATAATATAATACAACTTCTAACCTGGTTCAAGTGTGCAGCTACACAAGGAAGAACCAATAGCCCTGACTCACCAAATGCACCTCCTAATTGCTCCACTACTGCCACCATTACTGGTAATGTTTTCTATGGCACCGGAACAAAAAAAAAAAAAAAGACTTCAAAATTAAGAAATCAAATCGGTGCTAAAGGCAAACTTTATTATTACCTGGCTTGCAACGAGCAAGACTGCAGTGGTATTTTCCTTGGAGTTCTTACTACCACCTGAAACACCTGAGAGGATGCGGATTGAAACAGCATTGAATGCTAGTAGAGAAAGATGCAGCAATCTGTATGAAACATAAGATGTCAATACGTGTCCTGATTATCTAACACAAATATTTCCATGTGCTTCTTCACTTGGTATATTTTCTATATGTTAAAAGAATAATTCATACATTCCAATGCCAACAGCGGCAAGAAAAACCTTAGGCTCAACGGATAGTAGCAGTGATCTTGACCTGCTAACTTGGATCCATGGTACCTAGAATGGTATCATGAGATAAACATATACTGAGTTCCCTAAAAACCAGGCAAATGCAATAACGCAGTCAGACCATTTGTAGTAGCCAGAGAGGAAGAGGTTAGACTATATAACAAAGGTCCATTTCTATTTTACAAGTCATAAGCATGACCGGAAATCAATGCACGCTCTGGCACATCAATGCCACAGGATGTTGTAATAAATATCATACAGGAAAGGAGAAAGTTTTTACTATAGGCAAATGAAGTGCCAACATTAAGATTCCTGCAACAAAGCGAAACTCCAAGGCCCTACCCTATACAACTTAAGAGCATGATTGAAGGGGTTTAGAAACTATGGAAGACTAACATTCGATATCTTACCAAACTGAGGCAGATTGCGTTGATTTTTGAAAAGAGTTTACGGTTATTGTCAACAAAGTTCGCGAAACCTGTATCAGTATCACACATTTCATTTAACAAGAGATTCTACATAGTCAGAAAATTGGCAGCGATAAAGTGGCTGCTCCAAAGCTATTTCAAATGGTTCATGTATACTACTTATGTATCACATTTAAAAATATTCGAGATGATAATCATAGTGTATGTATATTCATTTACTTCACCAGAAAGGGGGGTAACAAATGACGCTCACCTTTGAATGATTCCCGAATAACCTATAACAGAAGAAACCCAAGTATTTCAAAGATCGATTTTAATGACTGGTAAGTGATAGAATTTTATGCTGCAATGACTGTTTGTGAAAGGTTCATAAACATCAGAAGTAACAAGTCACATCCAAGATGTTCTTAATGAGAGGTTGATTATATACTTTATCCAAAAGGAAAAACTAAGCTTTCTTCTTTTTTGTATGAGCGACACAACAAACCCTGTTACACTTTCCAATAAAGCATTGTGGCAACAATCACCTCTGAAATTTTAGCTTTCACAATTATACCATATAGCCTAATTTGATATGGATTCATCATTGCAAGAACAAAAATGTAGGACAAACTGAGAGATTGTCTCACCTTGCCAATGATTAAAGGAATTAACAGAGTAACTACAAGACTTCTGAACAGTTGCTCAGTAGGAAATGAAACACCCACTCCCCCGGCTATGTACCTTGATACCCAAAATGGAATCTGATAAGAGGTCAACCATGTTAACTTCAATGGCAAAGCATGCGATACTCATATCCAACAGAAGACATTGTATCCTACTCATAGATACAGAGTTTCCCAAGTAAAAATTTTGAATCCTACTCATAATACAAGATCATATGCTATTTTGAAAAAAATATAGACCAGGAAACAATCAGACTAAAAATATCCCTGATTCTGCATGATCAACTTGTAGTTTCAAAGGGGAAACAATAACATTCAAGTCGGCCGGCTTACAGTTAAAATTCCTAATAAGTTGGACGCCACTGTCACAGCAAGAGCAAGAGCAGCATTGCCACCAGCAAGCTGAATTGGCATATTGATAAGTCAGTGGAGAAAACAAGAAAAAAAATTATGCACAAAATATTGATTAGACATATATCAAATTGAGTACGTGAGTAAGGGCAACACCACTTGATAAGGTGGTTGGCATACAGCAAAATATAGCCAGCCCTGTAAATAGCATGAGGACATTAACAAATTTTAGACTCCTCAACCACTATTGAGCGTCAATTGACAGGCCTGGAAATTGAATAATAAGGTATTCAAGAGACTATAGAGCATTAACTATCTGTTATATGCAATTAATATGCATTTCGTGCCCATCATTCTTCAAGATAAAAGAATTCATGAAGGTGGAATTGTTGAATACATAAGATCACAAAGGAATTGAGATTTAGCTCATCGGATATGAAAGATAAATTTTATAAGTAAATTAATTATCAAACGAGAGGCCATGTAACTAAATTAATTATCAATTTAAAGACAATGTAACTAAAACTTTTGGATGCAGTGTAAATGAATCGAAGTCAATAATATATAAGCAGCAACAAGCTCAGAAAAAACATGATCATTTGAAATTTTCCTCACTCTAAGTTCAAGAACGAGACAGAGTAACCTGTAACAAGTTCTGGAGGTTGGAGTTGGACCAGCATAACTAGCCTTGAAAAGGATGGGGTGAGCAACAAAATAGAGATCTGAAACAAACAAAATAGGAGAGAAATAGTTTGGGATTAAGTATGCAGTAAAACTAAGAGAAGTTAAAAAGGAAAAGCATTACCAAAAAAGTCGTTCTTTTGCAAGTCACAAAAACATGACTAAAGGAAAGAACATTGGGGGAACAAGGGTTTCTATTCATTACATTGTCTTATTAATTTCATAAAGAAAGGTTATTAATTTGTCATGATTTTTCAGGATATAGCAGAAGAGATCTAAGCTAGAGAAAAGAGGAACCATTTCAGAGAACATATGACAGCTAAAAACAAGTCAAGATCATACTAGCCCGAAGACTCCAAGAGGCCATCCTTTAACAGCAGCACCAATTGCTTGAGTACGTAAAGTCAACCCTGCTCCACAATATATAGAAAGAGTACACAATGGATTAGCTACTCAACAGAAACAAAGTGTGTGCTTCCATTACCCCGTAACCAAAAAAAGAAAAAGACCAAAGTAATTGTACGCTTATGCTATAGCATGATGATAGAATCACCTGATATAACAAATATACCGCATGTGCTGATCTTTGAGAGAGAGTATTTGTCTGCAAGACAGCCTAGAGTTGGGTTTGCAAAGCCCAGCCCCACTCCACTAACAAGAGCTGCAAACAAATAACCAACAAAGCACAAACATCAAACTGAAATGTCAAAAGTAACAAAGTGAGGCATAAGAGTACATAAATAATGAATTTGAAAAGACGTATCAATGTTTCCATTCTACTTTATCAGTAAGGATATGGCTACATCTACGGAGGTCAGTTGAATTATCACACTAAAGTGCTAAGTAATTTAATATAGTGAAGAAAAGGATAGTTACATGCTTCATGGAATTTGATGCACTCAATCTACTTAGCAGAGTTTTAAAGGTCTAATCTAAAACTTTCATTGTAACGATCGTTGGGGAAATAAAGCTTATCCCTTTTGGTTGCAAATTGATTGGAAAAAATGGCAAGAGCAGAGTTTAGTCTTACCTAGAGGCAAGAAATTATCTGATGCAAAAGTCAGCAGTTCCTTGCCAAAATGTAATCTTTTAGCTGAAGCTGGAATGCCTCCATCATCACCAAGCTGTGAACAAAGCAAAAATCTCCAACGAGTTAAACAAAGTTCTTCTCCACATTGACAATAAAGTTAGATCATTTACATAAAATCGAAGGGACAGTGAAAGAGACTTTGTCGGAAGGTTGACATGCTCTAATGGATCTGGGAATCAATCGTCTGCCACAGGGCTCTAGATATCGGCTGAGGACGACGGAGCGGCTCCCCGGAGACGGTGGTTCACGGAGACATAAAAAGGGGTTTTGGGTTGAAGCCATGATAGTATTTATGGCCATGGTAGTAGTCAGAATTAGAATTTAAAGTGAGCAGAAGAATGAAAGATGAATCTTTTCAAAGTTTGGGTGCTTCTCAGTCCTCAAGAGTCTCCCAGTCTAAACAAACAACTCCGGCTTATCGGAACCACTGGCTACTGTTATTTATTTATTTATTTTTTTTTTTTTTTCACATTATTTATTTATTTATTCTTAACTCAAAATATAGGCTTTTGAATGGTGGAGGCGGTTGGGGCGGACAAAATCATTTGCGGATTGGACCGCTTTTAATTTAGCATTCGTGAATTGTAAACCGCAGTGATGTGGACCCAAAAAAATAAAAGAAAACCGCTGTGGACCAACTGCGGACCACTTTTACATACAAATAAACTTGGACCGCAGCGGTTCGTTGTCCATCCTAAAAATGGAGCGGTCTAATCCGCCAGCAATTTAGTCCGTCTTTGTAGTGCTTCCCATTTTATTTTATATTACAACCAATCACAAAGAGTTTGTCTTTCAGCCTCAGCAATTGGCTTTACCCTTAAAAGCTAATTCGGAATATTACAGTACGCTCCAACACCAAGGATGCTCTTTTTGAAAATATGTACGGCTCGATGCTTTTATCATTGGTGGGCATTATTTGTCCTTCACTTAACACAACCTCTAATGCTTTTATCATTGGTGGGCATTATTTGTCCTTCACTTAACACAACCTCTAAAGCCGATTATGATACCGATAAGTTTCAGTCCCATACTTACTAGGCCTAAGACCATCTCCAACAATAGATACATATACAAGTATCTAAATCAATTTTTTAATCCAAAATAATTTGGATATAGTTCCAAATGTATCTAAAAATAGAACCAACTCTAAGTTTTTTTTATCTCTTTTTGATTTAATTAATACACCTTAAAATAGATATTCACTTAGAAGTGTCTTAGATATCCCATTGGAGATGCTCTTAGACCTATGAAAGCCCAAAATAGTATTCAACCAACAAAACAAATTAAACTTGCGTTGACTACATTTGTTTACTTCGTTTTCGGGAATTAACTAATAAGGAGCATAAACTACTATATCAACCTAACATTTTTTATCTTTGTTCAAAATAACAAATTTTCATCAAATTAGTTTTTAAATTCAGTCTCAAAATAACAAATTTTCATCAAATTAGTCTTTAAATTCAGTCTTTGAAGCAGACGCATAGTGAACTGTCTGGTGCGGCTGCTGCCGAGGCGCATAGTGAGCTGTCTGGTGCGGCTGCTGTCGAGGCACATAGTGAGCTGTCTGGTGCGGCGGCTGCTGAGGCGCATAGTGAGCTATCTGGTACGGCTGCTGCTGAGACGCATAGTGAGCTATCTGGTACAGCTGCTGAGGTGTGAAGTGACCTGTCTAGTGCAGCTGCTGAGACGTGAAGTGACATGATATGGTATAGAACCTACATACAAAAAGAAAGTCGATAATCAAGGCATTTGTTAATCAATGGGTGTATATTCACTTTATGACATCAACTAACCAATGACACATGAAGTAATAAATATCAATTCTCAAACTAGATAATAAGATACACTCAAAACAAAAAAATGTGAATATTCAGGGATATAATATAAACTAACAGAATCTGGAATATTATTCTAAAGAAGCATTTGTTAATAAATGTGTGTATTTTGTGTACAATATCAACTAACCAAATAAGTATCAATTCTCAAACTTAGTGAAACAAACAAACCAATCAATGTGAAAATTGGAAAACCGTACGCTCATCCATTATCAACTAGCTGAAATTGAAATATACTGTAACTTGAATTACATGCAGAAAGCAAAAAAATCTGTATTCCACAATGTTATAAAATATAAAGAAATTCCTTAAAATACCATACTTTCAAATTGTATTTTTTTAAAAAAATACCATTATTAGTTTAGTTTTTCAAAAATACCATTAAAAAAATTATTTTTTAAAAATACCATAAACAGAAAAGTTAATTTCCAATGGGTGAATTGCAGAAATAACATGTCTTCATAATTTAATTAAGAATATAGTATTATAACAACACAATATTAGTGTCCCATCATTTCTATTGTATCACAAACATTCATATCGGATCCTTCGTTTTGAAGCAGAGACTTCCATATGACGTTAATGTGCAGAGCAATCATTCACCGGCTCAATAAATGCAGCCATGTCCAATACATTTGACCTACATTTGTGTTATATTTTTTATAGCCCATTCTCTCAAATTCAATTAAGCAAAAATTATTTAAATATTCTGTTCATCCCACAATTTATGGATCCAATGTATCAAATAGAATTGAATCATCTATAAATGTCCTAAGGAATCAAGTGCACAAGGGTCGGTTCTCTTAATTAATCCTTACTTTCTAATAACACAATCATTTCTTTGCTAGAACACTATGGTAGTAACAAAATTCTCCTAGAGAAACAGAAAATTAATAATACTGTAAATTGAACCACCATGTAATAAAGCCAAAAATCCCAATTTCACGATATGATAAAATGGATAGGTCTGCTCAATAAACATATATAATTTGTGCTAACCACCATAGGAGATATTTTGAGTTTGAGCAGTAGGAAAACTCAATGCGTCTTTAAGATTGCTTAAACCCCAAGCTTGTGAGTTTACAAAAAGTCGTAAATTCTAAAGGAATCTGATTACGACAAGGCACCTAATACTTTTTAGAGATCAAGAAAAACAAACAAAAACGATTATTTTAATTACATTAGCTTCATATCCAATAACAAACTGCCACGTTTCATTTAGCTTGTTCGATAAACGATCTTTCTGCTCCATATAACTGAATGGAAGACTTTTTTTTGATCATAGAATCAAAGACTTTGATATATACGAGAAAGGAAGAAAGATCAAAATTCTTTCTTTCTTTTTTCCTTCTTTCCCGAAAATCAAATCTAAGAAATGGGTAACGCGATTAGGTTACTCCGGAAATGCTTGAATTCCACGACAGACGATAAGCCTCACGGCGTCTCTGCTTCTACCGCCGGCGTTTCAGCTCTTTCCCGTGATCTCTTCAACTTCGAAACCACTTCTCAGGTCTCTCTTCATTGCTTTCTCCTAAATCTCCCCTTTTTATTCAGCTTCCTAGTCATCGATTCGTTCTTTACTTCTGTTTTAAAACTGAATTGAGTCAATCATCGTTGTCTCTTAAGCAGAGTCAATAAATTCATTCACAATTTTGCTTATAATCTAGAATTCATTTTATTATAGGTTCCTGAAAAGCTTGGGAGCTATGTTGTGTCTTCCCAAAAGGCTCAAGCAAACTGGTAAAGAAACAATACACAGATCATCCTAAAATCTTTCTCTCTTTTGGTCTGAAGATTTCATATTTTAATTTGTCTTTTTCTTCCAAAACATGTTTTAAAGGTACAGAAAAATACTTGAGGCATGGAAGCAAGCTAGGCCTCGGCCTAAAACTCCTGAGGAAGCCTCTAGGCTTGTTATCGCGACTCTAAAGAACCATCAAAAAGCAGATGTTGAGGTATTATTAATGTTTCAAGTTGCGACAAATGTTAATGAGTTTGGATACATTACTGATATGGCTCATTTGTTAATGACGTCATTGCAGGGACTTTTGTCTTTCTATGGACTACCTTCGCCTCACAACCTCATTGAGGTCCCTACTGAATCTCCTGTGTCTTTACCTAAAGGAGTTCGGTTTGAGCTTAACACGCTTCCGGTTAGAAAATTTATACATCTTTAAATGGTTTGGTAATATGATGATAATGCAGTTAATGATCAAGAAACTGTCTCATTGAAACAAGGTGGATACAAAATCTGTGGCAGATGGAGATACTGTTACTGTGTATGTTAGTAGCACAGACCCGCTTGTGTCATCTTCTGTACCTAAGGAAGTGAGTATTGCAGCGGTTAAAAGAGCGAAAGCGCGTGAGAAAAAAAATTATACTGAAGC